>JAHLSL010013733.1:8869285-8984932 GCA_025920805.1 Petroica traversi
TTCCCTTTCCCTTTCCCTTTCCCTTTCCCTTTCCCTTTCCCTTTCCCTTTCCCTTTCCCTTTCCCTTTCCCTTTCCCTTTCCCTTTCCCTTTCCCTTTCCCTTTCCCTTCCCCTCTCTCTTCCCTCAGTTGTTATTACAGCATTTGGATGCCTTTGTGAGCATCTTTTCACACATTGTTTACTTAGTCTAAATGACATACACAGCAACTCAGAATATACTTTTGAGACCAGATATCTTGCTGTGCTCTGCACTGGGGTGATTACATTTCTTTTAACTATATATCTTAAAAGAGTCACTGATAATTGAAAAATGAGAAGTTATGTTAAAAACAATTCTAACATAGTATCTCAAGAAATTTGGTTTGCTCATCACTAGTGGGTTACAACTGGGAAGGAAAAAAGTCATCTTAGGGAAACTTTAAAAAATGTTTTGAAGAGAATAGGAAAACAAGAGGCAGAATGAGAAAAGAAGACATCTTTGGAGAAATGCTATTTCTCTAAAATGTTGAGGTAGGAATGAGAAATTAAGATATCAAAGCCCAAATTCTAATACTATTCTTAGTGTTAATTTGCAGTAATTTGAACTACTATCCCTGCCTTGACAAAATGCCAGGAATCTGCCCTGTAACTCTGATTTTCCATTTATTTGATATTTTACATTTTATAGGTCATTTGCTGTGCTAAATAAGCCAGAAATAAAGCACGAAAGAGAATACTTTAGAAAGAATTCTTCATTCTGAGTTCTGGCTTGCAGAAAATCAAAGGTAGTCTCCCAAACAAAGTGGAATTTCAAAGCATAGAACCCAAATATTGACACACAGAAGCAAGCAAACAGATTGGGCTACATAAAGTAAAAACAAACTTTCAAAATTTTTGCTACGATGCATTTGATTATTGAAAAAGAACCATGCACAAAATGGTGTGAATGTTCATGCAAAAGGAAAATATTTAAATACTACATATAAATGTGTTTTGCATATGAAAATGACAGTTGACATAGCAGGTGCCAGACCACCTAAGATAGTACAATATACCCAGAAACTTACTCAGAGTTGCTAGGATAAGGTGAAACATTTTGTTCGTTTTGTGGAAGTGTTAACCTCACCACTCATTCCATTCATGCCTAGTTTGAAACATCATGAATTAATCATCTCCAGTTAATACCTTGAGATCATTCATTTATTTATATGAGCAGTTTCAGTGTCTTATTACTATTTTTATTTCCTTGTACTAGTCACCTAATAAAAGTTGTGGTTTTCCCCCAACCTTTCAGCAAAGGTTTGATTTGTTGTTTCTAAATCAAAAGGATGTGCAGATTCTGGTAATGATGGTCCTATTTTTACAAGTATAATCCAATATAGTTACAGGGCAAGTGAAATACCACCATTTCTGGTTTTGTCTCTTGAATGGTAAGGAAGAGATTTTAAATCTTTTACCCTCTCTATATTTTATCATGTCGTTCAACAACCACCAAGTTTTTGGGATTGCCCTTCTATTTATCAACACTGCTATCCACCAGGCCCCTTGATGTGCTGTGTTTCCAAACACTTTTCTTCTGGATCTTCTGACAATAGATGACAAAGAACAGAACAAGGGTGCGCATTCTTTTGTAATCCTACAGTTATCAGACAAAGGCTGCTTCTTAGACATCAAGGCAATTTCCACCAAGCCACCAATTTTAAAGGAACAGTGGCAGGTGATGGAATTTTCCATGGACTACGAGTTGTTATGGGTGCCATGCCCTGTATTCAAGCACAAAGTGATCTTGTTCAGTATGCATTCTCTAGCATATGCTCACAACAGTTTGTTAGAAGCCCTTATAGAACATGGTATTGACAATACACTCAACCTAATCTTTTCCTAGGAGAAGATAATGAGCACTTGGCACTGGTTATGAGCCCTAAAAGACATTTCCTAACACCTCACAGTCACAATGGCTAAAGAACAGCAAACACAAGAAGTTTCTTTGGTGATGCCGTTAAGTTGAATAAATTGAATAATTTCTAAGATGTGTCATAGCAGAAAAGTACTGGAGGTAAGGCCAAAGGACTGATGTGTTCCTAGCTGAGCTGGGAAATATGCATATTCTGTGTCACATGCAGCTGGAATTTTCCTTGACTTTGGAGTGATCAGTATAAAACTCGTTTCTGGAAGTACTGGCTCCTCAGGAATCACCAGCTCCCCACCTACCAGTACCAAATTTGACAAATGAGTTTTCCTGGGAGCCCAGGTTATACTTCTGCAACAGTTATTAAAAGGGGAACGTAGCTGTAGAGTACTTAGCTTTTAATTGAATGTTTTCCATAACATTTGGTTTTCAACTGCAAGGATGTCTAATTAATACCAAAACAAAACAAAAAAATTCAAACCAAACCAACTAATCAACCAACCAACCAACTACAGACCAAAATAAAACAAAAATAAAAATAATAAAAAAAAAGAAAATTAAGGGAAAAAGGAAAATAACTCACTCTCCCAGAACTCATCTTTGATCTTTAAGCTTATTTAGTCCCAAAAGCACCTGGTGTGTCTAAAAGTCTGTATATTTCTGCTATTTTGTCCCAATGCAGGAACATTAATTCCAGAAAGGCAAGCTGGGAGATTTACTGCTTTTGTCTCAAGCAGCCTACTGTCTTTATGTGTTGGTAACAAATTAGATAAAAAAAGACAGAATGGTTCAGAGAAAGAATCAAGAAAGTGAACCAGACATTACAAAACCCTGAAGCCCACATTTTGAGCTGCTGTTTAAAGCCAGGCCTGATTGCTAACAGGACTCTTTCTCTTCAGGTAACTCCATAAAGTGAAAGTGGCAAGAAAGCTTAGCACTCTGGGTGGGTGTTACCAGGGAAATAAAATATTTATGTGTTGGTAGGTGAACTCTTGTGCAAAGCTGTGAAGTAAATCCACAAAGTAAAAATCAGCACTTACGAAGTTTAAAATTAAAGCAACAATGAAGTGGTCTATCCATAGTCTTTAAAATATCACAGTGCATTGACTATACACACTGAAAATCTCATTATTGTGGTTAAAAAGACATAAAAGAAAAAGTTCTTTCTTACTCCACTCTTACAGATTTGGAGAAGTCACCAAATTTTATTATGATGTCTCTAACATTTTAAAATATTTTAACTGGATTTAAATATTTTGGAACATTAAATAATGCCATATGAAATCACAATAGTGCTCATTACTAGTCTGAGGAAGGTATAGCATCATAGCAGACATGTAGAAATTGCAAATGAGAACTGCAGTAGAAAGCCTTGATTTAAACTTCTCTTTATGTTTCCATTGGAAGGTCAAAATTTATCATGACTATTTAGGTATGCAAACATCTGAGATTTGTAAAATGTCATCAGACTCCCACTCTCCTGCTACTGAACCATAGAAGTGCCTAAAATATTCAGCTACACAGCACTGATATTCAAGATCCTGTGTGTCTAAGCTATACTGGTAGACATCTCCAAATGCTTTCTTAACTGGAGAAGCAAAAATTGATATTAATTATTTCATCCTGCTGCAACCCACAGTCAAGTTGGTTGTGGGCCAGCCTTCACCTCTGGACTCAGCCCAGATCCCTGTTTGAAGCTCTGCTTATGCCTTTTATTCAGCCATTTTCCATGTAAATTATACATGGTTTCAGTGGGAAACGGAGGTCCCTTCATGCCTCTGCTACCTGAAGAACATACCATTGGAAAAGCAAGTCGCTTTGATATCCTATCAACCATTCAGCTTCATCTACCAATTGTTTTAGACCTTTTCAGGCAAATACAAATAGTTTTAACAGGAAGAATGTGCAACCCTCTGGTGCTCAGGGGCTGGAGTAATTTCTAGAGCTGTTGAGTGTGTGTTTCTTCAGGTTGAAGTGATCATGTAGAATGGACATATTTTCACTGAGCAGTGTTTGACTGTATTCAGTGAACTATGTTACAATTATGTCTGTGACAAGGAGTTTGTGTGCCATACAGCTCATGGTACTTTGAGCTAATTCTTTTGAAGTTACGAAAATACTAGTTCAAGGTATTTGTTAAAGTATCTATTTATTGACTTCTGGACTTTGATATTATTTTTCCCACTGTTCACTAGTGAATTCAGTTTCAGTTTTGGTCTTTCTTAATACCAAGGTGAATGATCTCCTTATTGAATGCCTTCAAACAAAAGGTCCATACAGGTATATTCAGGATCTATAAGTATTTTGCTGAAATACTACATTTCCAGCTTGAGAGGCATGTAGTATATCTAATATCAGGGGTTTGATGAAATTCCAAATTCCAAATGCCTGCTTCAAAAGTCTATCAAACTTCATAAACTATTTTAATGAATGAAGACATTTCAAATTTACATTGTAAATTACATTGCAGGTATAATATAGAACAAAATATCTAATTGTTCTTATAATAGCCTGTTCACATTTTTCTTTTAAAAATTACAATTTAGTGCCTTACTGATAAGAAAAGCATGCAGTTTTCAACAAATTCACATATAATTGTTTATAATTTACTACTGACAAATATAAATGATACAAGATTGAAACTTTTGTTAAGGTCAGAAATGCTGTGGTTTGACAAATCATGCCTTCTTCTGTAAACAAAAGAATACTGGGCTTAGTCTTCTTTCAAACACTGATTTCAATGATTCTTTCATCATGTTTTCCTTCTCTATTTTGACTAAGGATCTTGGGATCAGGAGCCCTCTCAACATATGCTTGAACAGCAGCCACCAAAATGAAACACAGAGATCACATGTTATGCCTAGATATGTCTAGAATTAATACAGTTAGAAAGGCAGCATTACTTTTTAATACTATTAGAGAACTGATATCTTATTCATTTATTCAACAAAGTGACCAGGATTCTGTTATCTGGTCATGTCTTAAAACAGGAAATATTTTTTCCAGATAAGCTCACCCACACAAGCCAGCAGGAGCCAGCGAGAGAAGGCAGCTGTAGTCTCACAGAAGTCATGTAGAACACAGGCAGCTTAGAAAATCCTAGCTATGTAAACTTAGAGGTTGGGGTCAGACTGTGTCTGTAAATACATCCAAGTGTTCCCAATTAAATTGCTCCTTTGGATGACAGAGTATTTTACTGATTTACAGAATCATTGTTTTTTGGTAGGCTCTGCTTGGGGATTCAGGGAGAGAATTCTAATAACATTTGCCACTCTGTGGTGTTTAGATCCTTACAATAAACATACAGTCCTTCCAAAGGAAAACTCTGAACAGCTCCAACTACCTAAAAATCCCTTTAAAATGTAGATAGAAGAGTTTATTTCTGTCATTCCTTAAACAAACTTCACAGTAATAACAATATTCTTCCATATTCCACAAGTATGGCCGGCCAATGGAACAATACGATATCATAAGCAGTAGAGTGAAACTGGCAGGGGGCATACTGAAGCTATTCCTTTTTATTTTTCTCTTAAAATTCTTAGTAATATCAGGGCTTTACCAAGGCAAAAATATTTGGATGTGGTTATATAATCATCACTGGGTGACAGGATATATACCTTAGCAATCATAGAATATTAGTCACCCTTGAGAATTAAATAATTTATTATTATATTTATGTGATGCATAACATAAGCATAAAATACTGTACTGCCTACCTCCCAATTTTAAAAGTGCAGGCCAAATGTAACAAAATAAAGTACACAAGCCTCCTCAGAAGACTGAGACATGGAAAACATGAGTTTTGCATATTATATTAACTACTTTGGTTTGTTTGTTATATTTAAGCTTCCCCTGGAGTATATGTTTTTTCTCTCAATTTTTTTCTCCATCTCAAACAAATCAGTAACTACAATAACACATAATATTATTCTTAGATATGAATTCTCAGTATTTTCTACTCTGCTTTGATGACACCCTATCTGGAGCACTGTGTCCTGCCCTGGTGTCCCCAATTTAAGAGGGACATGGAATTGCTGGAGAAAGTCCAGAGGAGGAATCAAAGATGATAAGAGAACTGGAGCTCCTCCTCAGTGAAGACAGGCTGAGAAAGTTGGGGCTATTCAGCCTGGAAAAAAGAAGGTTGTGTAGAGACCTCACAGCAACCTGCCAGTATCTAAATGGGGCCTACAGGGGAGCTGTAAAGGGACTCTTTGACATGAACTACAGTGATAGGGCAAGGAACAATGGGTACAAACTGAAAGAGGGGAAATTTAGGTTAGATATAAGGAATAAATGTCAGGGTGCTGACATTGGAACAGTTTGCCCAGGGAGATTGTGGATAACCAGGAGGTGTTCGAAGCTAGGTTAAATAAGGCCTGAGCCCCCTGGTCAAGGGGCAGATGTCCCTGCCCATGGCAGGGGGATTGGGAGTACATGATCTTTAAGGTTCCTTCTGATCCTTAGCATTCTGTGATTCTATAACTGCTGTGAATACAATGAAAATTAATGTGTTATTCTAGCCATTTGGAGGAAGCTTCCTTTCCTTCCTCAAGCCCTTTTTCTCCAGTGCTCAGTATTATTAATTCTCCCTGCCAAGATTCAAATCGGTTATCTGCTGGGGTTTTCTCACCAGATCAACTCCTGTGCAAACTGGTCTTCTGCAGTTGTCCCCTGCCAATAACCTCTGTTGATTTTGCTCCTGGACTAGTTCTGACCTTCAGGTCTCTTCTGGTTCACCTGCAGCCCCAGGGCCTGTCTATGCTTCCCTGTTCCTATGATGAGCACAGAGAAATCAGAAGAGGGGAGTGCACCTTTCTTGATTTCAAATTGCATGTATATTACCATCATGTAGCACAGATAATCTCAAAACCTGTAAAACTTTTGTCCCTCTGCTTAGTCCTAGTGATACCTCCCCTGGAGTCTGTGTCCAGTTCTGGGCTCCTCAAGCACAAGAGAGACATACAACTCCTGGAGCAGGTCCTGTTGTGGGTGGCAAAGATAATCAAAGCATCACTGTGAGGACAGGCTGAGAGAGCTGGGCCTGTTCAGCCTTGAGAAGAGACAATTGAGAGGGCACCTCATCAATGTTTGCATGCAGGGAGGGGTCAGAGCAGGGACCAGGCTCTGCCATTGCTGGGCACAAAAGACAATGGGCAGTAACTGGTGCATGGGAAGTTCTGTCTGAATATGGGGAAGAATTTACAGTGTGGGTGACCACACACTGGGACAGGTTGCCCAGATAGGCTGTGGGGTCTCCCTCACTGGAGATATTCAAGCACCACTGGGATGCAATCCTGTGCTGTGCTCTCTGGGATGGCCCTGGGTTTGACCAGGTGACTCACTGTGGTTCCTTCCAACCTGACCCAGTCTGTGATTCTATGAATATTTGTTTCATATAATGAGAATCTTATGATTTGCTTTTATGCTAATAAGTATTCTTTTGATAACAGAATAAACTGAACAACATGTACTAGAAAGAAAATTGAATTAGTTAATTAAATTAATCCCAGGTGTACTAAAGATGTTCTGAGGGTCAACACAGGAGTTTTTAAGCTCTTAATCTTCAGAGGTTCAACACATGAGTTTTTAAACTCCTGGTTTTGGAAATACTGGATGTGTATGGCTGCCAAAATTTCATTTTGGTGCAACATGTTTTCATTGGAAATATTAATTCATTTAAACCAAAATATTTTGTAGAAAAAGATAATTTTCAAAAAGCTTCTTGAGCATTATTGAACATTTTGTGTTAACACTTTCAAACTCAAACATTTCATGTTCAGGACCAGAACACTCTGTTAGGAGTTCAGAAGTTGATGCACTGTCACATTGACAAGACTCATTTCATGTGGGAGAACTATGACTGATTAAGTGACTGAGCTGCATTATACCCAAACTACATTTTCCAGCTTCATAAGAAGAAATAACTTTCCAAGTCTTCCTCACAAAGTATGAATCCACTTGGAGGAAACAAAAAGAAAATCCATCAGTTTACTGCTGATTTCATAATGTGTATATAATATTGGTGTAGGGAAAAATGAAACAAGCAGACGCATGAATTTCTCAGTTTTACACTGAAAGGGTAATTGTGGAAGGAACCACAGTGGGTCACCTGATCCAATCTCCATGCTCAAGCAGGGCCATCCTAGAGGACACGGCACAGAATTGCATCCAGGTAATTCTGGAATATTTCCAGTGAGGGAGATCCCTCAGCCTATCTGGGCAACCTGTTCCAGTGTGTGGTCACTCACGCAGCAGTAAGTACTTCCTCATGTTCTAGTGGAACTTCTCGTGCATCAGTTTCTGCCCAAAATTCTAATACTAAAGTCAGAAGAAAATTATTTTGACAATTTCCTAAAAGTCAAGTGCAAACCTATGATTCTTCCTCCCCCCACCTTTTATATAAGATATGCTTAAAGAATAAGTACCAGGAGATAAGAGTAAAACATTAACTGGGGCAGGTGAGTGAGGATGAACAAAGCTTCGTCCTGGTATTATTTAGATTTGGAGCACATCTTTTCAGTAATGGAATTTCTAAATCAAAGATTTAAGAGCTTATGGGATTTTGGGGTTATTTTAATGGAAAAAACCCCATAGGGACTTAAAATATCCCATTATGAGCACATTAATGAACAAGTTAAGATTGAGAAAAAAGAAATTTGGAAGAAATAAAGAGCAATAAAATTAATTTGGAATTTCCTGTTTAGTAGATAGCTTTCAAACTAGGAAATTTTGTCTTAAAAATTTTCCTCAAATTCCAAACATAGGTTTCTTTGATCTGAAGACTGAAGTGATACTTCCTGACTGCACTTTTTAAACTCTAGAGACAGTTTTTTTAAAGGGGGCATAACTCATTCTCTGCTATCATTTCCGTTTCCTGTCTCTTAAGCTCTGTATCTTTGTTCTTAAGAAACAGCATCATTAGGTGTAAATTCTGATGTCACATGATGCTAAAGTGACCTAAAGAAGAAATCTCAATGTCCTAGCCATGTTCTAGTACTAAAATGAAGGATAGAATTCTTTTTAATGTCTATTTGTTACAGCACATGGAATCAAAGCAGGCTCAAGTACATAAATTAGCTGAGATTTATGTTAGCAAATAGAGCTTATGCAATCATCTGAAGTTTTCTACAACAGGAATATGTTAACTCTGGCATTCTTGTAAGTGAGGGTTAAGACCACATGGATAAGGAGGGTAATTAGTCTTTTCCAAAATTCTGGCCCTTGAGTGTTAGGCAGCAGCTTAACTTTCTGAACTTCTTTTTTGTTGGGTAAAGTGATTGGACTGTCAAGCCTAACAAGAACAAGAAAAAACAGTGAGAGAATCTCAGAGACAGTAGGAATTTTTCATTTGGGAGTGTCATGCTGCAAGTTTTTCTTTTTTACTTGCAGACACACATAGTAGCACATGGATAAAAAAGAAATCTTAGTGAAAGGAAGAAATTTGAACCAATGGCAGCTATGGTGGTTTTTTTTTCACAGGGAACTCTTCAAGCTGGTGCAGTTTCACCCCCAGCTCCCGTTCTTGGAAGCACAGGCTCATTAAGGAATAGTGAAAGATTCCAGAAGACTGCTTTTCCTGTGACCCAGGTTGTGCTGTTCCCTAGTTGTTAGACTTCCCAACAGAGAAGCAAATGCTTGAAATGAGGCTCCAAGGATTTGTGGATTGAAAAAGGGCAGTGATGAAGTGCTGTCTTAAATAGATGTGTGGGAACAGAGCACGACTTGATGTTCCACTCCAGCCCATCTCAGCATTCCTAAGTTTAATGAGTATATCAGGTAGGAAAGTTGGGCAGGAGAAAAGATGAGATATGCAGGAGAAAAACTTCACAGCTGTGACTGAACGTATCCAGGGTAGTTGTGAATGAGGCATCTGCTACTGTAGCAGTGAATCCATGGCAAGGTGAAGTTTAGCACACTCCAAATCCAAGTATATCAGGTAGGAAAGTTGGGCAGGAGAAAAGACGAGATGTGCAGGAGAAAAACTTCACAGCTGTGACTGAACGAATCCAGGGTAGTTGAGAATGAGGCATCTGCTACTGTAGCAGTGAATCCATGGCAAGGTGAAGTTTAGCACACTCCAACAATTTGCTTGCATTCTTGGGTAAATGTTCAGTTACAGCAGCTTTCCAACTGGGCTGCCTCAGCTGCATTGCTGGCAGTGTCTTAGATGGGAATTTTAAAGATAGTTCAAATACACAAAAAAATCAAGAATATGAGAAAAAACTATCAGGATACATTTGTCTCTACTATGGCTTCTTCCATAACCAATTTTAGTCTCTGACTAGCTTTTTGAAATTCCTTTAAGGCTGCGTCTCTGATGGCAGGGGTGAGTATGTGAGGAGTAGGAAGCATAACACTAATGCTTTCATAATATGATCTTGCTTTTATGCTTTGATCTTAAAGATAACAGGTGATAGTAGCTAATCCTCTTCTGCTGTATCCCATTCAATATGAATCTTCAGCCAGCAGAACAAGCTCTGTCCAAATTTGTCTGTATTCATTTGCTGCCATCAATACTTGTGAAGGTATTCAAAGACAAGGTATTTCAGAGGTTTTTTTGTTCTTGGTGTCCCCCAACTCTACATTTCAGACATAAGTTTGTTTTGGAATAATGCGATCATATGTTTTTTCTCCTTTTTTCTACTTAAATGTTTTTGTCTGGGAGTTATACACTAGATTTAAAAACTGGTTTTAATTTACTAGAACATCTTGTTAACTTGCATTCCTATCAGGATCTTTCATCTCTAAAGCAGATTGCTTCATCAAAAGTATTTATCAGTAAAATTTCAAAGACACTTAAATTAAATCAGGGTGACAAGTTAGAATTCCTTCAGCCTCACAAAAAGAATTATGATATTGCTCTCTTTTCTAATTTTGGGTTCAAAACTTTTTGTTCTACTTAATAGAGCAGCTCAAGAGGAGTAATCAGAAAAACATAGTTCCTATAGCAGAGCCAAAAGGAATGAAACAAGCTGTTCTTAAGTCTGAAAACAGTAGTTACAGCCAGGGTGAACTTTCAACACAAGAATGTCAACACTTGTACCAAAAGGCATAAAAACAAATTGGTGGGTCCAGATTAATAGGAAGGTTGCTTACATGTTAAACTTTGGGTGATATGTGTAAGTAAAGACTAGTAGCCCGTATCTGTGGCAAAGATCAACTATTTAAAAGCTCTGAGTTTCTGAAATAAGGACTACAGGTCTCTCCAAACAATAAAATCCACCCATGCTTGACTGGTATACAGTGAGAGCATAATAAATACAAAACACATCTTCATATTAGCTGGGATGGAGGAAGTGCTTACCCAGATTTTAGAAGCCAAGTCCTCCAGAATCCACTGTATTCCTAATTGTATAATACCTATTTTACTCCATGTATTTTCTGCTTTGTTTTATACGTTCAGGTTTCCAGGAGTTAAAACATTAATAGAGACAACAGTGTGATAGATTGAGATATAGTTTAATGTCTTTGTGGAATGGCAAAGAGAACTTTAAATTCTGGTATCTTGATGGATGACTGAATATGCCCCAGCCATGGCACTCACAGCCCAGAGAGCCAAACGTGTCCTGGGCTGCATCCAGAGCCCCGTGGGCAGCAGGGCAGGGAGGGGATTCTGCCCCTCTGCTCTGCTCTGCTGAGACCCACCTGGAGCTCTGCATCCAGAGCTGAGCTCCCAGCACAGGAGGGACAGGGACCTGCTGGAGCCAGTCCAGAGGAGTGCCATGATCAGAGAAGGCTGGAGCACCTTTCCTGCAAGGACAGGATGAGACAGTTGAGGCTGTTCAGCCCGGAGAAGAGAAGGCTCCATGGAGACCTTATAGTACCTTCCAGTACCCAAAGGGAGCTTCAGGAAAGATGGGAAAGACTCTCATCAGGGGGTGTAGTGATGGGATGAGAGTAAGACATTTTAAACAAAAAGAGAGCAGATTTAGATTTGATTTTAGAAAGAAATTATGCATTGTGAGGGCAGTGAGGCATGGGAACAGGCTGCCTGGAGAAGTGGATGCCTCACCCCTTCAAATGTTCAAGACCGGTGGATGTGACCCTGAGCAGCCTGATCTAGTGGAAAGTGTGCCTGCCATGGAAGGGAGTTTGGCAGGAGATGATCTCTAATGTCTCTTCCAACTCACTCCATGATTCTGTGATAAACGTCTGGGAAACTGAGACTAAAGTTTTGGCACTTCTATTTGTGTGAAAACTGCAAATTATGTATTTATAACATACTGTGCTGCAGAAGATGGAAAACCCTTGTTGTGAAATCATTGTTCCAGAAGAAAAAAAGGGATATACTTATATTGTTAAAGCTTCAAGTCAGCTTCTTATGCTTCTAGGTATAACTCCCATTTACATTCTATACTTCGAGAATATTCTATTTTACCTTTTCATGACAGAGTTGAGAGTGCAGTAATGTACTGTATGTATATACAGGAGAAAATAAAATAGAAAATATGGGTCATGATATGCTATTATTATATTATTACTCTTTAAAAAAATGAACTAAGAGGTAACTTTAGGGCAATATCAACTCAAGTTTGTGTAACAGAATATTGGAATAAATGAAAAAAGGTAAGTCCATCTTTCTTTTGAACCTTTGTTTTAGTGCAACCAAAATAATTCTGAATTTGCTATGCACACATGATCTGCCTCTCCATTCCCTGAAGGAATTTGCATTCATTCAGAGGAGATACTTTTTCATGATCATTCCTTGTCTCCCAATATGATACCAATGGAAATGTCTTGAGATGTTGCACATAAAGTATCAACAAGCAGGAACACTGCCTATTATGAATTGTTTTATTGTCTAATGAAAAACATTAAGTAATTTGATCCTGCTTACCCTTCAGTGAAAAAGTTGGCAAGAAGCTGAAGAACACACCAGCATGTGCTTTGCAATACACGTCAGAGGATAATTTATCATACACGTACATGTTCAATATCTAAGCCCTGACACTTGCAGAGGGGATAATGGATCCTCATATCTTTTGGGCTGTGTCAGAGGAAACTGGGCTGGGTGGGATGGTGAAATAGTGTTCCAGCAGCTTTCTACAGCTCTTGTCTTGCCACTATCGCTTGATCTGAATGCTGCTAAAATGAAACAAGATTCTGTATACATAATTCACTGTCATTGGCACTGCTGCCTTTCTTAATTCTACAAGACAAAGGAAATGAAATTAAGAAATACAGAGTAAAACTACCTCAGAGAGCAGACATAACTTCATGAGGCTGAGAACTGATATCCAGCAGTATAACGTCCAGTTAAAACCAGAAAGTAATAACAAAAATTTCTGCAACCACTACCTCAGGTAACAGAAGTCATCATTTGATGCATTATTGAAATGAGTCCTATTTCTGCCTAGGAAACTCCCTCATATTTTTTTCCCCTGAAATTTAACTCGTTTCAGTTAAAAATTACTTAAGAGTCACATTATTTTCTAAAGGAAATGAAGTTTCTATACAGTCATATATGTCAAGCTTTGCAAGTGAAAAAATATTAGTATTTATTTAGTCCTTCCTGAAACTACAAAAATGATGTTTCTCTGTCAGGAGATTTTGTTTTTGTCTCAAACATTACATGTCTGTCTGCCGCTCAGATATTACTATTTATTAGTACAGTATGTTCTCTGCTTCTATTACTGTGTCAGAGGTATACGACATTGACTTGGTGCCTTAAGCAAACAAAAGAGTAAAAGAATAATCAGATTGTCGATAAAAAGATTTTCAGTTAGAGTAGACTTTGACTTTTGTAATTCTGCGCAAATACCAGTTCATTTAAGGTTACCTTGTTTGTGCAAAGTGAGAACTTCTTCTAATGAGGCTTCAAATCCAGCCTGTTCATTGACAGAGCGGATCTTGTTAGCAATATAATGTCACTGAAATTATGAAAACCTTCAATGTTACAATACAGTGCTAGTCAATATTCAATTTCTTCGCCAACTTATCCCTTGGCATTCAAAGGAGTACAAACTATGCTAAAAGAATCACTTTTATCATGGCCACTTTCTTTACATGAATGCTGCCCTTATAGTTTGTCCCCATGAAAATAAATATGAAAATAAACTCATAAAGATCTGCAGGTGCAAAGACATCCTTTTCATATCAGCTGACCTTTATGAGCTTGAGACATATCCAACTTTCCTCTAATCAGTGCCAAATCATCCTCTTATTTCAGAAACATTTACTAGGATGAGATATCTTTATCCTGAAACATCATGAAAGAACTTTGGGTGCCCTCCCTCGGGTAATCAATACTACTTCACTGCATGCCTGACAAAAACAATTTTTTTGTTAAAATAGCAGCTTAATCAAGGCTTCCAGGTAGAGTCAGTCAAGAAATTGGAACTGACATATCTTTGTGTTCTGAAATGCTGAGAGGAACACAAATTCATCTGGACTTAAAAAAACATTAAAAAGCAGTGATAAAATATCCTTTGAAGGATTTCTCATTCTCACCAGTGGAGACAGGGAAAAGGTATTTTCATCAGGCAGAAGAGAGATTAGAAAAGCTCTGAGAGGTGCTTTAGACAAGACAGCTAGGCAAACCAAGATCAAGAGGGAAGACATATCCAAAGACAAATACCTGGAGAAGGTATGAGGGCAGGAGGTATCCAACAGGACTATAAAACAAGCAGATTTTAGCAGGGAGGTGACAGGAGCAGAGGAAAAAACTGAGTACAATAGCAGTGAGGAGAAAGGGTCAGGCACCAGGAATGAGGAAACCAAGGCAGCAGCAGGGTCATGACTGAATGGGGGTGATCAAAGAAGCAACAGACTCAGAGGAGTGGACATTGGGCACTCCAGGACATGGGATTTGCCTACACCCAAGTTGACACCAAGGAGACAAAAACAAGTTGTTGTCCCAACATGTACCTTCTATTTACAACCAACCATTAGAGCCCCCTGGGACCACCTGCAGCTGCAGCAAAACGGCACAACTATTGAAATAACAGGTTGTGGACAATGTGGGTCTCAGAGCCTTAGCAAATGTAGGAGAGGCTGCCAGTAATCCAAGGACTGGTGGCAATTCACATCGTAGTCTTGTAGCCTGCACAGAGGTTCAGATTGTCCCCCTCCACTTTCCCATGACCATTAATGGGCAAAGAGATCAAGTATTTAAAGCATGTGCTATGAAGAACCAGGGTCTTCAAGGACAGCTTTATTCCAAACATGGATTTAACCATGGTGATCGTGAGGAGGGCTGAACAGTCACAGATATAAAAAATGCTAGCTAATTAAAAAAAAAAAACCAAACACCAACAAACCAACAAACAAACAAACAGCCTCCCCCTCCCCCCAAAAAATAAAAAAAAAACCTCTGTAAGTAAATCTGGACACTTTAAAATGCTATCAATTGTACCAGAACTACACAGCGTTCCAGAAGGCTGTCCAAGTAAATTTATAGAACTCTCTATCACAAAGCACTATTGATATTAGAGACTTTTTTCCTATAACTCTGCTGTATTTGAAATCCCTTATGGTTCAGGGTTGCAGAAATTTACGTGCTAAAAACTAAGGGAAACAGGAGATGTAAAGTACAGCAGAAAAATTCTTGATTATGTCCTTAGTTTAGTGAGATTCTGATGGAATTAATTAGGTATGAGGGGGTGAAAGACTTCATTCTCTGAAGAAATATCTGGGCTTACTAATTTACAGATACTAATTAAAATCTTGGATGTCAGCCCCTTGTGCTGGTGCTCAATATTGAACTGTAAGTGAATTGATAAATAGACACATATTTTTTAGATGAAAATTCTATTTTTGGCAAGATTTTGAAAATTATGCTAAAATATTTATACCAACTTGATACTTTAGTTATGGAGGCAATATTTCTTAATAATTAGATTTTATTATTTAATAACCAAAGAGTATGCAACATTTCAGAAGTTCACATGTTCCCCTGTTTAGGAGTTTCTCACTAAGTACTTACACAGTCTTCACTGTTTGTACAATCTGATTCTCCAAAGGACACGACCTACACATATCTATTTCACATCTTGATCCCAGTTCATGCAAAGAACACCCTGCCTGATATTACTGACATGCACAAAATCATTTCAGATTATGGTAGTCTAAAGCAGACCCTATTCCAACCTCTCAATTCTAAAAGCAGGCTTTAACAGCAAGGTAGACACAGACTTTTAACAGGGTCTGCAACAATAGGACAAGGAGTAAAAGTTTTAAATTGAAAGAGGGCAGTTTCAGGCTAATTATTCTATAAGGAAGAATTTTTTTGATAATCAGGATGGTAAACACTGGAAGAGGTTGCCCGGGGAGGTGGTAAATTACTCATTCCTGAAATTGCTGAAGGCCATGTTGGACAGGGTTCTGAGCAATCTGATCTAGGTGAAGACGTCTGGGTTGATTGCCAGGGAGGTTGGACTGGAGTATTTTTAATCCTTTCCAACTCAAACCATGTAATTCTATGATTTTATAATTCATTAACAACTGGTTTTATTTAAAAATAATGGTAAGAACAAGGTTGCTGCACCACGTAGAAATATCTGAATTTATTAAAATATATAAAATTGAGATATCTGAGTGAGACGAAAACAGCCTAAGAAAATTACCAGAGCTTTGTTCATAAGCATTTTGCCCACAGTACATAGCACTGCGTTGTGAGATGAAGAGGTGCCTGAACATTTGAGTTAGCTTTAGTTTCAGACATTTTAAATTATTGTATGAGGGAATTCTAATTCTTTCCCAAATATTTACATGTGGAGCCATTTAATACTTAAGTAAACAAAGGCCACATAAATTTTTGCACATCAGCTAGAGGTGTTGTGTAGAAGTAACCTGGGGCTCTGATCAAAGGCAAGTTGAACACGAGCCAGCAGTGCCCTGGGAGCCAGGAGGGACAACCCTGTCCTGAGGACAGCAGGGACAGCATCGTCAGCCAGGCAAGGGCGGGGATTGTCCCCTCTGCGCTGCACTGGGGCACTCACCTCCAGTGCTGGGGGCAGTTTTGGGTGCCACAACATAAAAAAAGATACTGAATTAGAGAGTGTTCACAGGAGGGTTACAAGGATGGTGAAAGGCCTTAAGGAGAAGCCAAATCAGGAGTGGCTGAGGTCACTTGGTCTGTTCAGCCTGGAGGAGACTGAGGGGAAACCTCACTGCAGTCACAGCTTCCTTGTGAGGGGAAGAGGAGGGGCAGGCACTGATCTCTGTTCTGGGGTGACACTGACAGGATGCGAGGGAATGGCCTGAAGCTGTGTCAGGAGAGGTTTAGGTCGGGTATAAGGAAAAAGTTCTTCACACAGAGGGTGGGTGGGCACTGGAACAGGATCCCCAGGGCAGTGGGCACGGCTGCTGCCTGAGAGAGTTCCAGAAGCATTTGGAGACATTCAGGCACATGGTGTGACTCTTGGGGTGTCCTGTGCAGGACCAGGAGTTGGACTTGATGATCCTTGTGAGTCCCTTCCAACTCAGGATATTCTATGTTTTTATGATTCTTATTCCTGGCTATGAAAAGTCAATGAAAATTCGTTGCAGGAATAGTAAAGGAAATTCCACCATTCCTACAGCAAGAACCTAAATGGACCAGAAGTCATTAATCTGGTCTGTAGAATATCTGACCCTGACATGTCCCTTTAGGTAGTACTTGAACAGCCAGCAGAAAGCTAGGAAGGTCCAGAATTTATTAAGAATTATTGAAAAAAGAAATCTAATTTTGCACATAATATTTAGCAACACAAACATGTGGCTGGAGAAAAAAAATGCAAAATTATCAGAGAAATTAACGTAAGAGCAGAAATTGAAAAATAACAAAATATGCACTGTGAACAACTTCTTTTTAAAGTGACTTGACAGAATCCTTTAAATACAATAGCCTTGACATTTAGTACTATTGAGGGACATTATTAACATGTATATGTTGTATATGCATGCCCTTGCATATCCCAAAAGATCAGAGAAAATTGCCAGCTGGAGAATAATAGAAATTTTGTTCTTCCCATTTGAAACCATGGTTATCATCAGAGAAGTATTCCATATTTTTATGTGGCCAAGTCTGAAGCTTTTTCTGTAGGAAAAAAACACACTTGAAAATAAAAGCATTTGGATTACTTGAAGGCAGCAAGGCTCACAAAACCAAGAAATAATCATTCTCCCAGGAACTACAGAAGTGTAAATGTGCATTTTAAAAGGTTAAGTCTAATGTGCCTCTCAGTTTCAGACTGTTGATCTGGCACCCTGAAAACCATTTACCTTCCAAGAACACTAAAGCACACATTTAGAAATGCTCAGAAAGGCACAAATTTGCCATTCTAGGAACAGAGGCCTCAAAATTCAGTTTTGGGCATCTTGATTCATCCACCCCATGGCACTGAGTTCTGTGCAGCTGAAGTGATAGACAAAATGATACTTTGATCACAGAACTGCAAAGGTGAGAAGAGAATCTTGGATCCTTCTGGATAGAACGTCCTATGATGTCCCTATGAACTTGAACAGTAAGACAGTTCCCCAACAGAAAAAAATCTCCTGTTAAAATTCAATCAAAAAGAAAAATTATCTCAAGTGGAAATCATCACTCATTTGTACCTGTGATGTAATCAGGACCTTTGTCAGTCCCTTGCTCAAGAACTTCAAAGATTATGTTAATATATAGACCCCCATCTTCCTTTTAGAAGTAAATTCCTCAATGACCTTTCAGAAAGATGGGACCGTTCTATGACGATTCTACATAAATTTATCCTGAGTGAGAGGAACTGGTGAAAAAGAAACAGTTCAATGACTTTACATAAAGCAAGACCCATCACATTTATTCATTTGATGTACTTGATTACATTTATGTGCCAAAAAAACCTCTGGAGAAATAAAATAGTTAACTCCTGGTATATCATTTTAATTTAAATGGCATTTCTTTCTTCTTGTCTTCAAGTTGAAGATTTTCAATTGATTAATCTATAATTTATGCCAATACTTTTGTCTTATAATTAGTATTCCTTTATTCCTTTCGTTCTCCTGAGGATAATCAGAGGTTTCCAACAGACTGAGGGAGCAAGTAACCCAAGAAAAATAGCAATATATTTCTAGGAATGCTATGAACTTCTCAGTACAAAACCTTTCATATTGCTTGACATACTCCTTATTTGCAAAGGAAGGAGAGCCATGTAGAACAGTCAGGGAACACAAGCAGCTGTCATGAAATGAGGCAATTGAACAGTGACACTTTTCTCATTGATTCTCCAGCAAAAGCAACACAAGCATTTTTATACCTGAACCAAACAGTTTTCCACACGTTATGCAAAGAAATATCATTTTCTCACTCCTGACACTAGCCTTCATGAAAAATTTAGATACTGTTAGCAGCTACTTCTTAACCTCCTTTAAACTTTTACTACTAGTCTATACCATTTGTTTTGAAACACACAAGCCCCAAAATTGGGATTGTAAACATTAAGGTATTGAAGTGTAGATGCTAATAGCAAAAATGAATTATCATCATCAAAACTTAGCTTTACCATGAAACTGCCCTTTATAAAATGTGCCACTCTACAAAGAGTCCTGATACTGAAGTCTAGGGAACCTGTTGCCATTTGAGAGCTAATGTTTTCCTGAAAAATAAGCTACAGTTACAGTTAAAATAATGGTATTGACAGCCATATCATTATTTTCCTCTCTGTTAAAATACTTTGCAGTTAAATCCTGGAAATAATAGACACATACTTCACAGAAATCTCTTAACCATGCTTCTTTGTCCTAGGAAAGTAGTTAGCAGGATATCGGGATCTTCTTTACAAGTTATTCCATATTATACATATTACAGCAAATTGAACAAAAAAGCTAGAAACCAACAAAACAAACCCCCACAAGAAAACACTTCAAACACACTTCTCATAAAACAGATCTGATTAAAGCAATCCATGGAAAAATAAATAATCAGGAGAATTATTCAATCATGTAAAGTACTGGAATAATTCATAAGCTGAACAAATGAACAAAGGGTCAAGGAAGAAATGTGTTATTTAAGTGCTGAGGAATTGAAATCCAGTGTTGCACAATGCCATCATCCTGGAACTGGAGTGTTAGTCACATAATAAATTGCAGGAAGCTCCTTGAAAGCTGATCAACATAAATAATAATATTAATACACATATTAACTAAATTTCTAAACTGTCTGCTCCAGTACTAACTATGCATTCTCAGGGCTTACATGTAGAGGATCACATAAATATCCTTAGAGGCAAATATCTGAATTACTTTGAATTCTGTAAATCTTGCTTGGCTTAACAGGCCATTTCTTTCTCAGCAAAGTCTTTACCTTATTCGAAGAAAGGAAAAATGATCCATTAACTTAATCAGGCTTTGTAAAAGGCTACATGAAAACAATGACTCCCTGAAGGCAAATCTGTTTTATTTTCCTGATCTAGAAAGACCAATAGCTGGGAAGCTCAATAACATGTATACAACATGGGATACTTGGTAAAAGTGCTGCTGATAAAATTTCCCTATCTGATGTAGGCAAGTGAAAAATAACTTTAAAAGTGGCATTCCAGAGATGAAGAAGAAATCTTCCCCTCAGGCATGTGGGCAGAAATTTTTTCCATTATATTCAAGAAGATGGCAGCATTATGTCATCACCTTATTTCCATTTATTGTCACCAGTCTATCATTGTATTTATGGTATGAATCACTTCTGCTCTTGCTTTGTTGGCGGCACTGGCAGAAATCCCAATTAGTTCAGTTGAGGCTGAACAGATTTAATACATATTAACATTTGATCTGTTTCAACCAGCCACAGGGAGAAGAAAAAAAGATTCTTATAGAAAACTGACCCTACAGAGTATTTCTTCCTTTCTATGTCTGCTTTCTTTATTTCTATACACCCACAGAACGAAACTTAAAAAGAAAAACAGGTAGGCAGGCCTGATATCCCAGTGCCAAGGAGGCCTCCCCCTTTTTGACCCTTGCAAAGCCTGCTTGGACATTGCTCCCAGAAGGGACGGGCTCAGTGTCTGTGTCTCAGCACCCCTGGGAGCCTCTCTGTGGCTCTGCTCTCTGTGCTCTGTGTAAGCTCCACCCGGGAACAGAACTCTTGATGTTGTTGTCTCTCTGCTGAGCTCAAACTAGCAAACAAAATAGGATTTCAGGGTCTCTTTGTTTCTTCCTCATTAAGCCTCAGAATTTGTTTCATTTCAGATATATACCCTATGGCAGAAAACCGAGAAAATCAGATTTCAGCAGAAGGAAGCACATACACAACTGTGACAATTTACAATTGAGTGGGTTAGGATTTGTTGCTAGTGTATGTCTTAATTAAATAGAACCCAATTTTAAAAGGTTACCCTGTGTGCAGCTGTTAATATGTAAGCACTCAGTACTGAAGGTGGAGAAAAGCTTCAAGGCTATTTATTCATTTAAAAAACAACAAAAAAAGCACCTAAAGAGAAAATTGGAATTGATTTTTTTTTTTTTTACTTCTAGTTTTATTAGTTAGAACCAGGTCCTTAGGTGGCAGATTAAAAATCTGTAGGCAGAAAAGTGCACTGTGAAGTCAACAAACTCCTAGACCCATATTCAACAGCAGAAGGAAACAGAATAGGACAGAAAATATTTTTACACAACAAGTAAAAGCTGAGCCTGCCAAAGATGACTACAGTTGCAGCTATGCTACTGCCAACAGTGCATATGTTTCATATGGGCAGCTGAATGCTTTCTATTCAGTGTGTAAGAATCCTGTTCTCCTGACCTATATTAACTGGAAGTGCTCTAAAATTTTCTGAAACAGAAACCTCTCACATATAATTACTCCCTGCTCTGTAAAACTTCAGAAGGTTTCTTTACACATGCATGTATGGGCTATTGTTCTTAGTAATCCAATGAAAAGATAGTTGCCTTCACTTCAAATGCAGAGAAAACAGCCAAACCCCAGTAATTCCAAATATGACTAGATTGCATCCTAAGTGGGCTTTTTGGCAAGCCCAGAGAGTCCAGATGAGATATATTGTGAGAATATGTTAGGCCTCCATGCCCAGATTTTCTCCTTAGAAACAGTGTCCGTATATGTGCGTGTGAATGGAAAACAGCACAGATTTTGTCCTACAGGGAATCAACGTGCTCAGGGCAAGTGTCCAGGTCTGGAAACTGGGAAGGTTTCCCAGATCCCAAAGTACAGACATAGACACTGAGAGACAGGGTCTGGCTCCTCAGTTTTCTGGTTTTCATAATCCAGTTGTCCAAAAGGGTCTGAAAACTGACCTAAAAATTTTCACTGTCCTCTTGTTTTTGATAAAAACTGTCTTCAGCAAAGAAAGAATTGTGAATCCTGATGCGGAAAGCTTCAGATCCCAACTCTCAGATCCTTGTGAAACAGTTTATTCAGAAATCAAAATAAGGACCCAAATAAGGTTCTTGATTGAGAGAGAGGAGAAAACAGCCACCACTAAAGCAAAGCACATGAGAAAACATTTCTGAGGAAATGCTGTGGTACAGCTGTTGAACAGCATCCTGTAAGCAGAAAAAACAATATAATCCCCTAGCCATTCCATCTGTAGGTTTAGGAGAGAGCATTCAAAAATAAAAATACATGGAGGAGAGATAGCTACATCCAAATATGCCACTTGGAGTGGAAAATCCCTATATTTGCTGGAAATCTATAGCCAATACGATGGCTATAGACAGTACAGTGTTTCCTCCTGTCCAATGGATTTATGACCTTTGTAGTCTACAGAAAGATTTCTAGTCTCAGAAATCACAATTTTTGAAGTTCAGAGGTTTATCCGGGCACTTCTCACAATAAATATTAAATCACACCTCAATTCAAATGTAGTGGTTTTACATCAAATATGCTACAGGGTGTACAAGTGACATATAAAAATAAACACTTTCACATCTCACTGAAACTCTAAATAGGTTTTTTTTTCTTAAGTTTTTCACACAAAACACTGACTAAACCACTTTGGTCGCTATCTGGATCAGTCAACAAAACAATAAATGAAAATGATGCAGTGGTATAACACAGTATTCTCCCATTTTCTTCTCAGAAAAGATTCAAATAAATAATTAGGTCAGACTAGCTACATTTGGAGTGATAATGATCTAATCCTTCCACTAAAGTTGTACTTTTCTCCCGATACTTCTGACCATCAGAAGGCAGTTAATGTGGCTGATAGAAATCTTATATGTTGATCTTCAGGCTACTAGTAACTTCATCTACTTCAGTGTCAGTTGCCAAGGGAACCAACAAATTGAGTCCGTGATAAACAGGGTAATCAATTTTACTTATTTCCTCTGCCTTTTTCTACTAAGCCAAAATGTCCTTTTATCTCATTAAGCTGATTGAGCACGGGTTTGGTCTGTTGTTCACTTAATACGGCTCTTACGAAAAACAATCCTTCTGCTGCATCACAACAGTAGAGCTTGACAGCTTGGTGAACTGAAAACTAGCCACAATCACAAATTGCAAACCAAAGCTTGTAAAAGTAGCACAGCTATTAGTAACTGACTTAAGAAATGCCCAGTCCTTGAAAGGCAGACAGGCAGTGTGGACGTATCTGCTGGAAATAATTTGATCTTCATTTTTTCATTCTCAGCTAGATAGAGCTAGCTGAACTGAGAAGAAACAAAACAGAAGGAAGCAAATTGTAGGCTCATACTTTAGGTACACATTAAAAAAAACCAACAAAACCTAAGAAAAGCTTGATGGAGTAGAAAAATAAAGAGATGTAAATCTTTAAAAACATTTTGGAGCAAATTTTTAGTGGAAGAAGTGTTGCTGTTATAAACTTAGCACAGACAGCTGATGTGGTTACCATTCAAAGTCCCTACACCATTGTCTGTATATCTTGGGATGTTTTCATCCCCCTCTTCTGCTGATAAAGTCAGTCTGGAAGGACTATTTGGAAACTGCTGCTAAGGAAAAAGGTTGGTTCTGTTGTTTTGTTCATAACAGCTAGACTTAAAGGTAGCACTGAAGAGGAAACTATAGCCCTTCCTTGGCTTTGGTATCTTCCCAAAAGGTTTCACTTTTGAATCAGATTTCAATTTCATTGAATATTTCCTGGAATATCCTTTTGATATGCATAATTAGTATTTGGATTGACTAATTTAGGAAAGAATAAGAACCCTTCCAAAAGGACTCAGGCCTATGTTGAAACTCTGATACCCTACTACTTTTATAATCTACTTTTACAATCCTATCAGGTATTTATTGTATTTTTATGGCACACACAGAATAAAGAGATAATAAACTTTTGGAAAGGTTCATTTAAAAGTTGCCTGGGATAAGTATGTAGTTAAAAGATTTAGAATTGGAAGCTCATGCCCTACTAATTCTGGCTTCTTAAACTCTTATTCTTGCCAAGATGTTACTATAGGGAATGCTTTTGAATAGTCCTGAGACCTGATCTCTCTGCAGTAGCTCTGCCAGCCTTAATCAGGCTGGGTTATCACACCAATAAAACCAAAGACCTGGAAAGTGTTTGGCAATTTGCTTGGAGTCCAAATCACCCAGTTATGACATAGGAAAAAAAATCTCCTTAATGTATAGAATATAGATAATCCAGAGATTTGTTTTAACAGATTATTCTCATATTCAAAGGTGAAAAGGTCTCCTGAGATGTCCCATTACCAGATTACTTTTTAACACATTTCACCTGGATCTTACCCAAGAACAGAAATTATTACTGGAAACCCGGCACACTGCCTGTAGAAAACAATTCTACAAGTTCTATAAATATTCCCGCCAACAACAAGACATTCTATTAAGACCTTCTAATAAGACATTGCCATTTGTAATAATAATATGTTCTTTTATTGTATTTTGTGATAAGCCATGAAAAAGAGACTATCTTCTCTGAAAACCATAGAACATTTAATTCTGGGATTTTTGTGCAGTTTTTATCAGATCTCTACATTTTAAGAGAGAGGGAAACAATTTGTCATGCTATAGTTTGCTTACAGAATTGTTATTAAAGCATCATAACATTTGTAAAGCATGCTTAGCATTTAACACTGCTCTCAGTTGCTCTGTTATTATTTCTTAAATGAAAACATAACTAATAACACAAATTAAAGCCGTTAATATTTAAATATATACCATTGCTTTAGCACTCTCTTCTTTTGTAGATGACAGAAAAGGAATCTAATTTTTACATATGATATAGCAATTCACATTGAACAGATAAAGAAGAGCTTTATCTGAGGAATAGGTAATTAAATCTACAAGCTGTAATACTTGGTGGGTTTAGAGGGCAGCCTCAGTAGATGGCCCAGCCTTTTATTACTCATCAGGTTCAGTTAAACTATAGCAGTAAGAAAAATGTGCAAAATAAATTTAAATATGTGACAGATATGCTGCTAACACCTTCAAATGCTTAAGCATCTCCTTCTGGATTTATTTTATTCTGGTAGCACTGAGAGTCTGTTGCTATTATGGGTTTTTTTTCTGCATGGCAAATTTTGTCCACTGTAGAGCAATCAATTGTGATTCTAAGCACTGAATAATGGTATTCAATCTCCATGGCCTCTGAGGAGCTTCAGCTGCTGGAAGTCTTGGTGATGCCATTTGGAGTGATAGAAATTCAAGGCTCATCAGTGATTTCGAAGCAGTACATCACGGAATGTGCTGGCCACAATCAACACATGGCTGTGAGAAATATTGTACTTCTGTACCAGAATGCCCTTTTAGTTGCCACCAATTGTCACAGAGCCTTGGCTCAAAACAAGGACAATCAAAGACAATTTGAGGAGCATACAGAGGAGCGAGGTCCTCTAAAAAGAGGTCGCAGCAGCAAACGTATGAATGAGAAGAAATGCGACTCATAATGATGACTTTTTTGCTTCAATCAACTGCAGTTTGATTTCACTCTTTCTTCTGGGCACAATCTATCTTCTTGTCCCTCCCTCTTCATGTCTTCTTCTCTCTTTCTGTTTGTATTTGCTTATTAATGAGGAGGAATTGATCCTTACAGAAACTGTTAACTCATCTGCTCTCTAGTTCAGCTAAAGCATAGCTGACTAAAGGACAGTGCACAAAGGAAGCCCTGCTTTTGTGCTTAAAAGCTTGCAAAGTCCAGTCCCTGGCAGGATAAATGAGTAGCCTCAGTCCACTGTGGGATAAATGGGTGGCCTCAGGAAATCTTCTAGCAAAGATTTGCACCAAAATAATTCTGGATCTAGACCCGACTCTTCTTTTGAAGTAATTTCAAGGCTGACAAGTCAGTTTATTTGCTTCATCTCCTATGTAGCCAAAAACAAACTGATGCATTACATTTTTATAAGGCACTCATACCTTTATTATTACATTCCTTCCTCACTCCCATCTTCCTCTCTTAAATGGCTATTGGCATGTAGTTAGACTGAAATACAGTACTAAAATATTTATCTGTAAATAACAACAATCTTAAAGGCCCCAGATGTGCTTTTCCCTTCTTTATTGTGGATTAGATTGAAAATACATTTGTGAGAATGACCAGAGTGTTTATAAATTCTGTTTAGACTTTAAATTAGTATCTTACCGTCATAAGTAAGTAATTTAAGGTATTCCACTTAATCATTTATGTTGCTGTGACTTTAAAATTTTCAAGTTGATATAAGTTAAAATACAGCTCACATCATCAATTTTAATACATTTAAGGTTTTAGAGCACTCAATTACTTGTAGCTATACAAATAGTTATTATTCAATTTTGAACTTAATATATGCAGAATAATTATTTTATCTTTCAGAATTATCTGTATTGCCTGAAACAGAAATACCATGTGCCATAATACAAAAACGCCAGCACAATAACTTTAAAATTAATTGAGAAAGTGAGCATTTATTTCCTACCAGCTTGAAGAGTCCATATAGTCTTCCCTATGTTAAACAAGCTGTGTCCCTTTAATGATGTTCATTTAATTATGAATGAAACCATGATAACATAAACTAACAGAAAAAAAGAAGGTTTTTTTAAAGGAAAAACTAAAACAATGTCACCAGGAAATCAGGTCTGCCATATTTTTTTAAATTACTACTGGCCCTCAAATGTAGTGTGCAGACATGATTTTTCAGACGTTCACTAGACTCTAACTTTGCCTTGAGCTCCACATTTTCTTATGCTGTCTTGATTTGAGTTTTTTGTAATATATACATGATTTTGAGATGTAATTGGAAATCTGCCTTGAGTAGAGGACATGTCTCTCTGGAGTGGATCATTATTTGCACCCTGATTTGCACTTGTCTGGGAAATACCAGCTGCAGAATACCCATAAGGTACTTTTTTATCTCATCCCAGACCAACGAAACTTAAAATATCAAGTACTTAAAAAATCACACTAGCTGTGAGGACGTTAATCATGTGCTAAAGTGTGTGTCAGGATAAGGCCTGACAACAGTAGAAGGCTGTGAAAAGAACACAGATAATTCTCACAACCATCAAAGAAGTTATTCATAAAGCAGTAAGACTCATCGTGTGCAAACACTGTGGAATCTAGCCCCATCTAACCACTATTTTTCTCAGATGTGAAACCACTGAAAACTATTAAATGCTAACTTATTCCTTAATCCATTTTGTGCCATGTGCTATGAGACATTTTATTAAGTGATGGGAAATAAAAATTAATGACATCTTACAGCATTCACTGGGGGTTGGAAGGTGTGGATGGTGAAGGGGGAAGAAGAAAAATAAAAAGTAGGCAATTTTTTTTTTTTATGGTTTTAGCTTGGACGTCATTTAATCTCAAATATTCAGCATAATGAGTTGAAATAAAACAGTGAAGAAATTTTATCTTCTTTTCAGGATTAGTTGGTATATCCTGTTGTTAGCTGCCTGGTTTAGGACGCAGTTAGTACTTCAAAATAACTCCTGCAGGCAAATTGTTTTCACTATCTGATGAGAGACAGTGAGCTTGTTTGCATGGTGATATTTAGCTTGTGACGCT
The DNA here is from genome assembly GCA_025920805.1 of Petroica traversi. Taxonomy (NCBI): domain Eukaryota; kingdom Metazoa; phylum Chordata; class Aves; order Passeriformes; family Petroicidae; genus Petroica; species Petroica traversi. Next base: position 8,897,033 of record JAHLSL010013733.1, read on the forward strand.
TTTACAGCCTTCTGACAGCTTGCAAAATAGAGTGGCCTCTGCAGCTTTTACAGAATGATAATTACATAGCTCCATTTCATTTATTTAGAATGTACTGGCACAGTTATCTTTAAATGGCAGCAATTGCCTGACACTGAAAAATAATTTCACCCTGCTTTACTTGTAATTGATCTAGCTGGAATAATCCTGTATTTCATGCCTGTATCATCCTTTCACGTAAGTAATCGATCTGAATGACGCTAATACAATGCAATATAAGAGAAACAAACCCTAAATGTTGAGGCTTCCACCACAGGACACATTGCTCTTTGTATTCAGTTTGACAGAGCTCACTCATTAAGTGACAATGAAAGGCAAACAGGGGCTGGTGCTGACGGGCAAGTGTTAAACTACAGAACATGAGAGCTGACAGCTTCCCCACAGCACAGTCGGAGATAAACCTTCTTGTCTCTTCAAAGTAATGCCCAGATCTTATCTGAGAGGCACAGCCAAACCCATCCTGATAATGATTTCCATTAGGCAAACATCCACTTCTGGCCACTTGGAAGTGTTGTCAAGTTACCATTTCCATTCTTTAATTGTCAGTTAATGATCCAGTGATGAATTGTGCCCTGGATCTGTCTGAAGGACAAAGATGCAGTGCCAACACTGCCTCTCAAAGCAATTAGCTGGAGAACCCCAAAAGCCAAGGAAATTTAACTTGGTCTTGACGGATATTTCTGAAAGAGCAAAAGAGCTCAGAGTACCTGCTATTTCCAAAGTAAAAGAAAAAAAAAAAAAAGGAAAACACTTGGAAAGGATAAAATTCAGACAATTTAAGGACAACTCAATCTCATTGTGTGCTGGTTTCTCCAGATCATTGACAAAAACATTGAATAAAACCTGTCCCTCACCAGCAGTATGGACTTGGGTTCCACTATGAAAAGCCCTACCATTTACTTCCTACATCTTAATCAGTTTTCAGGCCTGAAAAGGACCTGTCGCCTAAACCCATGGCAATTTACAAAAGAGAAAACACTCAGAAATCCAACCCAATCCCAATTATGACCAAGAATTGCACCCTTTCAAAATTTTTCGTCTTACAAACAAACATGAAGACACAGAATGAGGTGTTAATAGGACATGCCAAGGGGAAGGGGGCAGGAAAGAGAGGGAAAGAATCTCTTTTTTTTTTTATTTTTTATTTTTTTTTGTCAAGGAGTGTCACAGAAACTCTACTCATGAACAGGAATATTAAATAATGCAAGAAGAATATAGATGGTCCAGTGCTCTAAAGAACACACACATAATTAGAGACACCTTTGAATTAATGAACCATACAGTAAAGGGAGTTCCATAAGTAACCTAATGATTTATTTTTTTCCAGCATTCTTCATCATAAAGAATGTCAGAAAGACAGTCATAATGAAAGAGCTCATGAAGTAAAACAATTAAGATGCTATAGAAAATCTGATGCTGGGAAAATGAATGGCTAGTTCAAATTAGTGGTATCTAGGAAACCTGAAAAAGTGAATTGACAAGGTAAAAGTGTTTATTTTCTCCAGCTATAATAATAAATCAGGGAAGCTGCTGGTAAATACAAGTTAATAAACCCTACTAAACTGCAAAATATGATTGAGAAAACCACAGTTACATCAGAGGGGAAAAAATCTTCCTAGTAGAAGTAGCCAAATGACACACATAGCTTTGTTTCCCCAAAGGCTATTCTAAAACAGGTAGGGATGATGACACTCATAAGACATTGCATAAATAGAACATGAAAGGACACAGCAAAGATCCCTCCAAGAACAATCATCTATCTCTGGTCAACTGTTTTTTTAAGCATGACCACAAAATGCTGGACTATGGAATTAGCCAATATGTTATTTGGTTTCCAAAATAGGGACAATTTGGTTGCAACATATATTAGAACCTAGCTATCGGAAAACAAACAAACAAACAAACAAACAAACAATACCAGCAAAAAACCAACCAACCAAACAACAAAATCAGAACAGAGAAATCAAAGTAAAGCCCTAATGAGGGAGGGAAAGGGACTATGAGACTGGAAATTCTTACTGAAATATGGCATTTGATGGGCTATAGACATAGAGGACATGAGGACCCCTATGTTTTGTTCTCAGAAACATTACTTCAAAATTATATTGTCACTTCAAGTGTATTTTCTTCTTTGGTGCCATGCACAAATGCTGCAGATCTGTTGACTGTAACAGTTTTAGTTGTTATGCAAGGCTGGCTGAGATGAAATATTTCTTCATATTGAGTGGGCCACTGTAACGAAGAGCATAACACCAGCACACTTAGAAAGTTACACAATCTTTAAAGTGAATTTATACTTACAACAGGAATCTTTGACTGGAATGTATTATAAGAGAACTTGAGAGTAGGTATTTTAAATAAAGCCCATTTTCTTTTAGTTGTTCGTTATGTTGAGCTCATATCATGTTCTATTCTTGTTCAAAGTACCTAAACCCCACAGATCTAATACAAATATTGCAAAGAAAATTATTTGGAAAAAGGTTTGGAATGCAATGTAGTGCTGCAGAGATTAATTGAGCTACCATGTTCCAAGGTAGTCCGTAATGAAATTACTAAAAGCTGCCCTGGAGTTTTCATTAGCACTAATACATTTGTGCTTGAGACAGAAATGATTGTGTTTTTCTTAATACAGGATAATTTGGTTGGGAAGCAAATTTGATTATTCTTATAATCATTCTGCACACTAATGATTTAAAAGCAGTATCCAGTATATCCAACACACCTCACTGAGTGGTGTAGCATGGTTGGCATGGCATTGGCTAAGAGAAATAAGGGTATGTTTTGAGTAGCCAGCTCTCACCCTTCCCTGTTTATCTTATTTCAGCATGGAGGTTCTGTGGGCCGTGGTGACACTGTTTATGATTGCCAGTGCATGCACATGGCAGTCACCCCACTGCCTGCAGAACTCGGGGAGCAGAGTGCAGGAGTGCTGGGGTTATTCCAGACAGCAGCTCAGCCCCGTGGCTACTGTGAGGAAAATCAGCTCCATCTCAGCCAAAACCTTCACAGTCTGCAGGTCTGTTAGCCAGCTACCAATAGCTTCAATAATAGGTCTGCTCCTGGCAGGCAACAATACTGATTGTCATCACTGGGAGTGGGCAGCAGGAGTGTCTGGAAATAGAAGATGTTACGTTTGAATTGGTATAAATTAGGAAAAAGGAAATGAAGAACTAATGGTTGGATTAATAAAAGCATTAAAGGACATTGTTGGACTGTAGTTACCTACATTAAAAAAAAAAAAAAGTCCTGTTCTATGGCCATCTAGTCATGAACATGTATACTTGCCCTTGGTGATCAAAATTCCAAGATTAATCATTAGGATATGAGGGATATTACCAAGATACAATTTTTTGAGCAGTTTTGATAATAATAGACAGCTTATTGCCTTCCTCATACTTTGAAAATACCAAGCAGGTACTTTGTTTTTATTCCCTGCTTAGGAGAACATTTACACAAGTTTTTGAAGTAAAAAAAAAGATAGTCTTGTTTGTCTAGAAGCTGTGAGTGATGAAATTTATTTAAATGGAATGGTGCCTCTACAACTTCAAAACCCACCTTTGCCCCCCCTAAACATAAACTAATTAACAGGTGATTAAATGCTCTCTGAACCCTTCACATGGAATGATGTTAATATAAAATTGCATTTTCAGCTCTGTTGAGCTGAAATTATTGTTGCTTCTTGCTCATAGCAGCTCCTGTAAGTACATTAATCCAATTCTTCAGCAGTTACTCACTTTTTACAGTTTTTACCTGAGGGTTTGGGACTTCAGCTTAAATATGAAGCACATATACATGTTTTTGTAAATAGTTAACTGAAAACACTCCCCCACTGAGAAATCCAGAAAAGCCAGGCCTGAGCAGAGTACACTGTTCATGTGAGGTTTACATTACTAAATTTAAATGTTGAACTGTGATAAGAGAAGAATTTTCTTCATGACGTCTGAAGGTAAATAATTGCATTCACATGGTTTACCTCCAGCACCTGGCAGTCGAAGAGCACCCTGACACACTTGCTTCCACTCCCTCTTCCCTGTTACAATAGAAGGAGAAACAAATTAGAAGGGCATTGAATATAAATCAGATACAAAGGAATAAGGCTCTTGTGTGTTTGTTCAGAGTAGATTAAAGCTGTTGCCCTGGAGTGTGTAGCATTTTGACTCTCATGCCCTTGTGCAGCATATTGAAAAATCAGATACTGCAGATTTCCCCTAATGCAAATAGGAATATTTCCATTTATCTTTCATCTGTGCTAAGACAAGGTCTTCAGCCATTTTGTCTAAGTCTTTTACTTGCAGTGTGGTAACTGCCTTTAAACTTAGCTCTATTCACTGTTTTTTACTGGTACTAGGAAAATGGGTGGTAGTCACCCCCTCAAAGTCATCAGCATGGGGAAAAGCTCTCAGATAGTCTTCACTGAAGTAGCACTTAAAGCACAGTTCCTTTTTCTCTTATTTTTTTCTTCAGAGCTAAGACACCAATATCCATGTCTGATGTCTCTTACTTGTCTTCTCACTAATCCAAAGAAAAATCAACTTTCTTTAAAGAATAGTAAACACTGTCTTTGTTTTCAATAGTGATGAGATTCCATATGCGGACACCCTATTTCAATTTGTTGGTTATGTGAAAGATTTTACAGCTTCTTACTGTTTTAGTGAACCAAAAGAAGTGTATGCATTTTCCCAGGACACTACATGTGATGTGTTAAGGCCAAATTCCCAATTGAGTGCATTTTAGCTTTTACAGAGACCCTCTAAATGTCTAATAACTTGTCCAAAGAACTTATATGTATGAAAGAATTTATTAGGTGTGCAGGCATAGAGTCCTATTCACCAGGTACTAATTAACTTTCAAAGAACAGATCAGAATTTACTGGGTATTCACAAAATTATTTTCTCCCTTCCTTGTATTCCCTCATGATGTATTTTTGGTTCTTGGTTAGTACCTTTCCATCAAGAGCAGGACAAATGTTTTTGACTTTTCATTTATTCAAAGTTTGTAACCAGAGATATATTAATACCTACTTGGGTGAAATGATAAACTAGGTAAATCAATTTCTGAAAAATATGTATTTATTAAATAACCTATTCTGCAAACTAAATACAATATCTCACTCCTACAAATAGAGGTGGAGAGTAAGGCCCATGGTAGCACATGATAACTCTTGTAATACCTTTACTATCAAAATACAAAACATCAGAAATCTTCCCACTTTTTAACAGAACTGTTGTCTTCACACTCACTTGTGAAAGAAAACTTAAATGGAAAACCTAAAGTAAGACAAACTGCCCTTTTTTTGTACATAATTTTCAGCTTGGAAACATTTCAGTTCACAGGCCAAAGCAGAAATGCAGGCGAATTTGCTTTTTAAAATTAAGCTACTCAGATTCCAGACTTTTGTGCTTTCTGTCTGCACAGACCAGTACACTGATCTTTTTATTGAAACAGGTTCATTTGGGCTACCCACACAGCAAAGAAAAGTTAGTTATATGAAGCGGGTAACTTGAAAGAGACACGAAAGAAGCTCTAAAGAGAATAATTTGCTAAGGAAACTTCCCTCACTCCAAAGGACAGAGGCTTTCCCTGCTGGGACGAAGCCCCTCCACTGTGGGCAGCTGCAGTGCCCGAGGGGTCCCTCCTGCACTGCTCCCCAGTCAGACCAGATTCCTTCACTGTCTTCACCCCACATTTCCCCTGGCAGAGTCTCAGATGTTTCATTCCTTAAAGCCATTTATTCACAGCACAGTAACACAGAAACAGCTCCAGCTGGTGCCCCCAAGGAAGACCCCAAACGGAGGAACCCCTGGGCTTTTGTACCCTCACAATCTACAAAAGTGCAATTCTTGGTCTTCCTCCTGAATCTTCAACTCCTACCTCCCTCTCCATGTCCATCCTCATTGCTGGCAGCACCTATCTTCATCTCTTGGTTATCCAAAAGGTCAGCAATTCCCAGCTCCTGCTGTGTCTCAGTGTCCATGCACCTGGCTGGCCTCATCCATCTTCATGCCCTCTGTTGGCCCTAAGGCTGGCAGTTCACGGCCTCTTGCCTTGGGCTCCCACCCAGGGTTCAGTCTGCATTTCAATCTTGATCTCAAACTGCAGCTTGTGAGTTCTGCCTCCTGAAGCAGATGTATTCCTCCACCACTTTAACAGAATAATGAGATTTTTATAGAGTGAGGTTCAAAAGGAAAATTCTCAATGATTTTTTATTAATTCTGTACATATCTTTAGTGAGTCACCCTTACATCTCTTCAAATGTATTACACTTGAAAGGCAAGAGTTTCCGGTCTCCTTTCATTAGCTGAAGTCACTCCTATGGGAACAAAACGCTGCTGCCATGAGCTTGCAGAGATGTAATCAGACAAAATGACAAATTTCATGTATTCTCTTATTTATGCACCTGTTATATCACTTGTTCAAATTCCAATTTCAGTTACACTGAGAAGTACAAAGAGATTTCCTACAGATAAAAAGGTCTCTCATGCTTTAAAATGAGAAAGTACAACAATGAGAAAAATGTCTACCCCAACAGAAAACTAAAGGTTAGTGAAGAATGCTGATAAATATTTAAAGACAAAAGGAAATTAAAAAGACACTAAAACACCTCAAACTCATTTCAGAGCATGGTTAAGGTATGTGTCCTAATTACAGTCTAATTAAGACACTAGTGGTCCTTCAGTCTTCTGACAAGCTTTCAAACAAAGCTGAACAGCAACATGTATATCAACATTGGTCCACAGGCTGGCAGCACAAGAACTATAAAGACTGAAGAGCAATTGAAGAAGCTTGGCAAGAGAATTCCTGGGCATGGAGAAAGGCAGATCTGTAATAAATAACACAAAATTATAAATTCCACTTATGCAGGAAACATCATCAATATTATTTTTTTAAATATATATTTTTTAAATCTAGCTCAGATGCTAACAAAAGCATCCCAGCCCTTCTTCCACAGTGGAAAAAAGTAACAATAGAAAGGACATAAATATTTAAATCCCGACAGGAAGATTTAAACTTAGAAGGAAAAAAAACATTTACCCCAGTTGTATTTCTGTGCTTCTTTTTATCCTCATTTCTGAAAAGAACACACTGAAAGATGCATCTTCCTTCCTTATGAAAATGCAGATTTCTTCAGTGATCTTGACTTTGGCAATAAGAAGTCATTCTTCAGATGGGGTTTTCTAGAGGACAGATATTAGCAATAACATCTGCTGCCTGCCTGTTCGAGCTGGAAATTCAGTTTATGTACCCAATTCTATTCCCAACAGATTTTTTTTTCTAAATGGCACATTAATCTAAGTGTTTGAAAAAGCTAAATTTCATATGACTCATACCTCTTCCTGTCAGAGTAGATTAATAGTCATGTTTATCCACACAGCACATGCAGCCCCATCAGTAGGAGAAGGGCTTTCCCAGACTTGAGTACATATCACTAGACTGCCATCAGCCTTTTCGATTTATCCTTTCAGTAGGAAAACACAAGAATGAGCAAGCTGGACAATGAAGATCTGCTGGTCCACTACTTCTGTAGTCCTCAACTAACTCACTCTGCACTTCTCTAGGATCAAGATAAGGAAGATTATTCAAATCATGTAATCATAGAATCACAGAGTGGTTTGGGTTGGAAGGTACCTTAAAGATCACCTTGCTTCAGGGACCTTCCACTAGACCAGGTTCCTCAGAGCCCCATCCAGCCTGACCTTGAACACTTTCAGTGATGGGGCATTCACAGCTTCTCCGAGCAACCAGTGCCAGTGCATCACCATCCTCACAGTAAACAATTTCTTGCTAATATCTAATCCGAACCTACTCTCTTTCAGTTGGAAGCCATTTCTTCTTGTCCTGTCACTACTTGTTCTTGTAAAGAGTCTTTCACTATCTTTCTTGTAGGCTGCCTTCAAGCACTGGATGGCCACAATCAGCTCCCCCTGTAACCTTCTCTTCTCCATGATGAACAATCCCAATATTCTCAGCCTTTTCTCATAGGAGAGCTTCTCCATCCCTCAGATCATTTTGATTGGCTCCTCTGGACTGGCTCCATGAGGTCCTTGCCCTTCCTGTGCTGGGATCCCAGCTCTGGATGCAGAGCTCCAGGTGGGTCTCAGCAGAGCAGAGCAGAGGGGCAGAATCCCCTCCCTGCCCTGCTGCCCACGGGGCTCTGGATGCAGCCCAGGACACGTTTGGCTCTCTGGGTTGTGAGTGCCATGGCTGGGGCATGTCCAGCCTCTCACCCACAGCACCCCCAGTTCCTTCTGGGCAGGGCTGCTCTGGGTCTGTTCCTGCCCAGCCTGTGCTGATACCAGGGCTTGATCTGATCCAGGTGCAGCATCAGCCCTTGGCCTTGTTAAACTCCATCAGATTCCCATGGGCCACTTCTCAAGCTTGTTCAGGTGTCTCTGGATGGCATCCCATCCTTCAGGTGTGTGAACAGCACCACTCAGTATTATCTGCTAATTTTCTGAGGGTGAACTCGATTACTTTGTCTATGTCATTAATGAAGATACCAAATAAAACAATCTAACATCACCCCCCAGGGATACCACTTGTCATTGATGTCCATCAGGACCCTGAGCCATTGACCACTCTCTGATGCAACTGTCCAACTGTTTTCTCATCCATCTATCAGTCCACCTATCAAATCCATGTCTCTCCAATTTAGACAGAAGAATGTTGTGGGGCACCCAGTCAAAGATTTTACAGAAGTGCAGATAGATCTGTAACCCTTCCTTGCCCACTGATGTGATCATCCCATCATGGAAAGCCACTGGGCTGGTCAGACAGGACTTGGTGAAGCCATGCTGGCTATCTCAGATCAGCTCCGTGTCCTCAAAGGGATAGCACAACTTCTTGGAGGATCTGTTATGTGATTTTCCCAGGCACAGAATGAGGCTGGAAGGCCAGTCATGCCCAGGGTCACCTTAAAGGTTTTATAAAGATAGGTCCAATGTTTGGGACTTCACCTGCCTGCCACGACTTCTCAAAAACCATGGCAAGTGGCTTGGCAGCTATACCAGCTCTCTCAAGGCATCAGATTCCTGGGACTTATTCAGGATCTTCAGGTGGTCACACACCTGATCTTTACTGACATGGATGTTGTGGTTTAAGCCCAGCAGGAAATTAAACAATATGCAGCCTCTCATTCAAGCCCCCTCTCTCCCCTGCTAACCTGATGGAATATGGAGGAGAATCAAAGTAAAACTTGTAGGTCAAATAAGAAAAGTTTAATAATTGAAAAGAAAGTAAAAAATAGAGTAATAATGAAAATAGTAATTATAATAACAAGAGAAAAGCTAGTGATGCCCAGTGTAATTATTCACCACTCACTGACCCATGCCAGACCCCCTTTCCTAACCCAGACTGGCCCCTTGTCAGGGCAATTGCCCCCAATTTCTACACCAGGCATGACATTCTGTAATGTAGAATATCCTTTTGGTCAGTTCGGATCACCAGTCCCAGCTGTAATTCCTCCCAGTTTCTTTTGTGCACCACTCCACTAGCAGAGAAAAAGGTCCTTGACTTAGCGTAAATACAATTAGCAAAAACCCCAAACATCAGTGTGTTATCAACCTCATTCTGATTCCAAATCCAAAACACAGCACTGTAACAGCTAGTGATAATAAAATAGCTCTATCCTAGCCTGAAACCAATCAACAAATGGGAAGTACTTTGCTTGCCCCATCCCCATAAATGTTAGCAGCCCTCTAAAAGACAACTTGCAAAACTTGACCTATGCAACAGGTCCTGAACACCTATAGGCATACAAGGGAAAAGCAATTCAGTTCATGAAGCTTGCTTTAATCTTTGGGAAACAGGATTTGAATCTGGGAATTTCTCCAGAAGCCTTTGGAGAGTCTTAAATCCTTTAGTGGATGGGAAAAAAACCAGACCATTTGAAAACAGCAATCCCTGTCCCTCTGGGGAAAAAAGGGGGTTTATTTCTGCTTTTAGGATAAATCTCTGGATTTCACATCTTAAATGGAGATGATAAAGTAATACCTGTCTAACTATAATATATGAAGAATTCTGAACAGAGATGTATGCAGAAAGTTGGCACACATCTCCATTACGCTGGACTCTGGATCCAAGTTAACTGTACAAAAACCATGTACAGCAACAGTTAAACTTCTTTTTTGGAAATCTGGCCCCAGACTTATACATTTAATTGTTACTAATTAGTTTATTGTGTTTTCAAAATAAATTGTCCCACAGAAAGTTCTTCAGCACATTTTAGATGTGGTTAGTGCTCTTGGGATACTAAGAGGCCAGCAGCTCAAGCACTTATTTGTCCTTGTCCTTATAAAGCAGAAAGACTCCACATTTAAATACATATACAACATTAAAATATTGCATAACTGTGAGGCAGCTGTGGCTAGAGCCTGGCATTTGCAGGCTGTTTCTGTTCCCAGTAACATGGATCTCTACCTTCCCAGGCAGAAAGAACTCACACCTCTCCTTTGCAAGTAGAAACCACCTTGTCCCTTAACAAAACCTGCTGCACTGGCACAGAGTATATATTAGAAAAGAGATGGGAAACAGCAGCCTAACACAATCTGAGGATGGGACACAAATGCCCCAACTCCTGCTTATTAAATCCATTGGTATCTAAGCATAGAATTTATCCCATGTACTAGACTGCAATCCAAACCCCAGGACAGGCATGACTCAGACCTGAGGTGTCTCCTTACAGGATCAGTGGTGCTCAGCATGTACATGTCTACTAGTTCTGCAGAAAATACTCTCATTTTTGGTAATGTTTTTGATATTGTCACTCTTACAGTTCTGTGTGTTACCTTTTTTTCTTCTGTGGTACAATTTGGCCTACATTCACATCTTTAACTGCATCATTGTATTATGCTCAGCATTTTCTTTATTTATCCCATACTTCTGAATGCATGCCAGTTAATAGGAACCATGCACTGAACTTCCAGAACTATTTCAGGGATGCATCAACTTCCATTTCCTGCATGCATCATAAAAAAAAAAATCTGCAGACATATTCAAACCCCCCCCAAAAAAAACCCCAAACAAACCACAACAACCAAACTCCTCTCACCCCCTCCCATCAAATTTATGCACATAAAAATAAATAAAAATACAGAGATCAGCATTAGACACAAACCAGATTGGTTTTAGGCAAGTTTTCACAATACCCCAATACCACAAAACCCAATATAAGACAACAAAGGAAAAAGAACTTAATGTTCACAAAGAATCCTTTTCAATATATGTGTGAAATGGAGAATTTTCCAGCACGGAGAGCAAGAAAATTGACCACTTGAACACATCAGTTGAGAGACACCCAACTGAGAAAGACTGAAAAATGGAAGGATGATGATGAATGGTTTGCACTGTAGCCGTACAAAGGGGATGGGATTTGTGTAGACTCTTAAAGACAGCAGGACCACCAGAGTTAGGGGTGGTAGAACACAGGAATACAGGCAGAGTGGACTTGAAACAGTCACTTGTCCTCAAAATGCAAAACAATACCTGAGACACAGAAACAGAGTGTTGCTCTAGAAGAAAGGTAACAAAAATTTGCTTTGAAAATTAAAAGCTGTTCTGAAAACGGAAAGGGCATGAACAGCTAATGTATTTGCAGCAACTTGGATAATAGCTATGGATGTGCATTATCCCTTTGCAACAGCATAACCAGTGGTAAGTGATATTAAATGATTATGTGCTAGGTAAAATAGCATGAATAAAAACCAAGCTGCATAAGAAGTATAGTCATTAATATCTTAATATAAACCTTAGCCACATGATGGTGAACAAGGCATTTTTGGTATGAGCTCTGCTACTTGGTCCCCTCACAAAAGCTTTGAAAATTCTTTACTTTGTGGGGACACGGCAGAGATCAGTTAAAATTATGTGTGTGAATGGGGAAATGCTATTGAATATTTCTTAAAATAAATAATACTTTTCTCAGAAGTTTCACTTCAGGATGTTTGATACCAGCTACAGAAATACATTCTAATTACACTGAATCAGCTGATAGAACTCATCTTCCAGCTCATCAGGGAGGACAAAGGGATTGAGCTAATTCAAGGAATACAGACCACCTACCCCCTACTAGCCTCCATTCTGGTTGTTCCTAAGCCACTGACTGCATAAAGACAGGGAACACGAGAGGGAAAAGATCAATCCATGTTTGCTCTTTTCCTCTCTAGTAACTTGCTGCTAATGGAGACCAGGATACTTTAGTCTGATTCAGTACAACTGTTCTTTAACAGATCAAATGAGATTATACAGTAATGAAAACTTTAAATGGGACAACACATAAAATCCAGAAATCCAGTACAGAGCAAACTATCTGTCTGCAGCACTCTTTCAGCAGAACAGCTTTATTGAAGTTTTATGCTCAAGGTTTACTGTAATTTCCCAATTCATAGACTTGGATTAAGAAAACAAAATGAGCACTAGTCTTTCTGCTGAGTGAAACTGCCTATTTGCTTTCAGTGTCCAAGATTTAAAACTGTAAAGCAGAAACTAAAACTCTGCATATGGAAATTAAAATACTTTATGTTCATTAAATACTACGAAGTAGTCATTTGAAAAAATTCTGTAGCCTTTTTGCACTTTGCTTAGCTTGAGTTAACATTTCATAAATCCTTTGAGACTCTCCAACTGAGACTGAGCCAAGGTCCAACATAATTTTGCAATGGCCACAGGTTGGCTGAGGAAGCACATTCCAATCCAGTTATTCAAAGATGGTATTTTTGTTTTTACTGTTTAACTACAGGAAGTGTCCAGTGGCTTCCACATTTTTAACCACACAGAGCTCATCTTAGTTGCAGTAGTAAGGAGTATATACCATCTGATTGTCACTCTCTAAAACTATAGCTGGACAAACCAATATGTCTTGACTGTTAAATTTTCTATAAAATCTGGTGTAAAAAGGTATTGTTTAATTACTTATGGAAAGAAAGTTGGGCTAACTACTCTTGAAATTACTTGCTTTTATTATATGTGATTTTGCTATAAAACATCTGGGAAGATTCCCTCTAAAATTAAAAACCAGAAATATACAACACTTAATATGCTTTCAAAATAGTGAACTCACAGCTCTGCAAAGAGTAGAGTTCAGAGATGTCAAGCAATTGGTAATATCTTTTTTCTACTACCCAAGCAAGGATAGAAAAACACTCCTTTTCACAGTATGGAATACCAAGCTTATTTTAAAGCTGCACAATATACTGCAAACAAAGCATCATCTCTCTTGCCCTCAGCTTCCTGCCTTCTCAAAAGACAAACAAGAGCAACCAGAAAATCCAAAATGTATATAATGTATATACACTTGTATATACATTTGTATATATATTTGTATATAAAATGTATATAATAAGAAAGAAAAGAACAGTTACTGAGATGTTTTTGCCTTTGTCACCATCAGCTTCATTAAGATACCCTGCTGTGATGAGAAAAATCAGAAATTGAAGATCTAAACTGTAAAGACATCCTCAGAAAGTAACACAGCCTTCATGTTGCAACACCCAGGTTTTAAATGTTTTTCTTCATAAGATTTAAAAAAAAATACTTAATTATTTACTTCCAGGTGTGTTTAACATTACAAACTTCAGAAAGGCTCAGCCATTTGGATCACACACTTCCCATGCTTTGTATGCAGAGCCATAACTGGTACATCTGAAAAAAGACAGCTACGTGTCTAAGAAGCGAGTACAGAGCAGCTGAGGCTATGTTAGGAAGCCCACAGAAATCTGTGATTACTGAAGTGTAGTTATGAGCTTTAATCTTTTCCACATGGAATTCCAAAAGCCTATTCAGATTTTGTTAACAAAGTAGAAATATGTTTGATCATTATATCAATAAACTCAATTACAAAAGCCACAATAAACACAGCAGAAATCCTATATTTGTGATATGTCACAAACCTCATTTAATTGGTTCTGAGAGACTTCTGCCAAAAAGGCACATCTCTTTTTGAGTAAGAATTTCTTCACTTAAAGGGCTGTTAAGCATTTGAATGGGCTGCCCTGGAAGGTGGTGGAGTCTCCATCCCTGGAAGTGCTCAAGAAATGACTGGATGGGGTGTTTAGTGCAATGGATTAGTTAACCAGGTGGTGTTTGCTAAAAGTTTGGACTTGAGGACCTTGGAGGTTTTTTCCAGCCTTAATGATTCTGTGATTCTTTTCTATTGTCCTACATATTCACTTGGACTGGCAGTAGTGCTCAGATGGCCCCAAAATCAGCTGCTAAAAAAGCTCCAGTTTAATTCAGTTCTAAAACTGTACCCTTCATTTACTCAAGAACAAATTAAAAATCCCAATTTTTTTCATCAATAAAAATACACATAATTTTACTTTTAAAAGTGTAAATATAGAAATGGTTCCCAGTTCACATAATGCATTTTACTGGAAATAGGCACCTACAGAAAGTGATTCATGTGTGTCCTGGTTTCAGTTAGGATAGACTTAATTTTCTCTCAGTAGCTGTTACAATGCCGTGTTTCAGAGTTGGAATATTGACAACACACTGATGTTTTGTTTTTTTCTAATTAATGTTTATCCTAAGTCAAGGTTTTTTTTCTTGTCTCATGCTTTGTCACTCAGAAGGTGCACAAAAGAAACTAGAAAAGAGCTTTAAACTGTCTAAATTCTGAATTTAGAATAGAGTTCCATAGTGATTCAATCCCATGGCAATGATTTGATATATGAGGTTGACAATAAACATTGCATATTGTCAGAAAAAAAGCTGTAGCTTTACTGAAAATAGGTTCACTGCTGAAATTCACTAAATGTTATCAAGGTTGGAATTCCCTTTCAAATTTAGTCACATTATCCCAGAATACCTTTCAAAATTCAGTAGGCAAGGTGCCCTCATCACCTTTCCTTCTAATTACTGGGGCAGTAAACTGTATTCACAACTGATCTTGGATACAACTGAGAGCACAAGAGATACTGGTTTGTGCTGCACCCAGAGCACTCACCACAATTATCAGGTGATTCTTTTCATCAATCCTTCCCCATTGAGCTAATATAGATGATAATAGCCATTGATCCATTCCTAATCCTGATAAGGAGTTTAATGGATGTTCCAATTAGTATAAATCACTTGTTAGTGAATTTTGTTTGCTAGGAGTTCAGCATTCATCTTCTAATACTCCTAATCCTTTCCCAGGGCCTGTCACCCCTTGATCATTTTGGAGAGGTGAGGGTAAATTCATGCAACCTTGCTGGCCATCCTGTGTAAGATATGCTCAGGAGTGGTGAGGCAGGTTTAATTGCAGAGATATTAACCTGCAGTGATTATTCCAGTCATTTGAGAGACCATGAAGGACTAAATAGCACTTTTGCTGGACTGTATATTTGATGGCGTAGGGTCCAATTTAGAAATCTGTGGAAATAAAGTTTCAGTACTCTTATTGGAGGTCTTAGAGGCAGTGGAAGATGTTGCATAGACTATGTTAGTCTCCCTTGTGTCAATATATATTTATCCCAGTTACAGCTGTGCATATATCTTAATGTCTACTTCCTTTTCCATATTTTGTTTTAATGTAGCACTTACTGAACAGCAGCTAGACTTACAAATCTTTGGAATATCTTCCCTCTGATTGCTACCCTCATTTCTCTGAACTGGGGTCCTCTCAGAACCACATGAATTTGACACTGGATTTTGCTGCTAGGCTGTCTCTGAATTGCAGCTCCTGGAATGCCTAATGCTGAGACTTGCTTACACAGCTCTTTCCATCTCCAGGTCTTGGGTGGATGATCAGGGAGTTCTGGTTCCAGGGAATTTTTTGTCAGATCCTGTGGCTTGTGTTTTTTGTTTCACTGGATGTATTATCTCTTCCCATCTCTCACCCATGAATTATGACAGCATGCTTTAATGTTCCCATCATAGAAATATCTCTGCAGAGTAGGACTTCTCCCTGATCTCCAGCAATCTCTGTTACAACCAACAGAGAGCACTGAAGACAATGCTTATCTCAATTTCATCTCGTTTTGCAATGAGATACCTTTTGAGGATGGCAGGGGCTCCTTTAATTAATGGGTTTAGTAAGTCATAATTCACAGGCTGAAATGGGAGCATTAAAAGGGTTATGCTTGTTCATGGCCTGGATACAGGCAGCTTTTGTAAGAGCTGTGGAGAGCCTGTTCAAAGACCTAATGGGCATAACCGAGGCTTTTCTCTCTACAAACATCCACTCAGCCCAAAATAACACTTTGGTTGTTATCAAGTGGGGACAATCTGGGGATTTTGGTTCAGAATTTAGACACCATTACCCCAAAATCCATTGGACTCATCACAACTGAGTAAAATTGTATTTCCTGTGGTTAGACACACTTGCCATAACTATTCAGTTTCATTTTTACCTGGCTTACAGCCACAGTTTTCTTTCCACCTGAAGAGAATCCATGGGATCATTTTCCACATGTGATTTTCTGTTCCACCAGTTAGTACTTCTCTTTTTATAATTGGTCTGGTCCAGTTCATTGAGAATTGGAAGATGTATTCAATGCTATACCATCTGGGGTCTTGAAACCATCATCATCATCACTGTCATCATCATATGAACCTTTAGTCTTAGGAACCCATATGGTAAATAAAGAACAAGTGCCATAAAAAGTGACAGAAGGCCTTAAAAAGTGTGACACACTTATGCTGACAAAGCTTAAATGCCACAGGATAAGCACAAACACAAGGCTAACTCCTTACTAATCTATAATACTGATTTCTCCTTACAGATCTATGATAGCCACTACTGACAAAGTGAGAAGTACATGGTATATTTTCAAATATCTGTTACCCTTTCTGACTTTTAGGGAAAGAATTCAATTTTAGCCTCATCAAACATGCTTATAAATATGTTCTTAACTCTTTACTACCTGCAAACTTTAGCTGGAAGCTAAATCCTCTCAAATATAATGGTTTTAGGCAATAGTCTATCCAGGTTGCTTCAATAATTTGCACCTCTCTATTAAAAATACATAGTAAACAAAAATTAATAAGGTCATGTGACAAACTGCACTGAAGTCAGATACTTAAAGAGGGCAAAGTGAATACTCCTAAAACTGCAGTATTTTTATTTTACTTCTGTGTATTGAACCCTCTGGACTACTGCAGTACTCAGCTGGGGCCTGGGCAGGGAGAGTAATTTTTAGTCAATAGTAGAGACTCCAGAGGAGCAGTACAAGCATCACTGCAGAGGTGATCTCTTCCCACCCTGCTGCAGACAGGCTCGTGTCAGAGAAGTCTGCAACTGCCAAACTCACCCAAGTCTGGCAGTGTACAGTCAGGATATGACCAAATGAGCCATATTCTGACCCAGCCATAGGAGGCACATCCCCATCCATACAATTCTCTGGAGTCATATAGGTGATCCTGAGATATTACTATAAGGTTATTTTTAACTCAAAGTGCCCAAAGGAATGACGGCAACTCTATTGCAACTTGTCAGAGCAGTGCTTTCATAACAGGGAGCATAAAATCTAGAAGAAAACTCTCTTTATCTGATACGGAAATTATTATTTCTGTAGTTATTGTTTACTGCCAAGGAGACCTGCTGCTTTTGTGAAAAGGTCAGTGTCCCAGTTACTCTCTTGACAAACTGCAACTCCAAGGCTGGGAAACAGCTGTAACTGTGTGCAAGGTCCACTATCTCAGCTTTTTGAAACCTTTGACTCGCACATTGGCAACTGCACAAAGTTACACCCCTCACTACACATCAGAAGACTAATAACACTGCTTGTAATCTCTAAAGATCAAAGTTACAGTGGAGCGCTGGTAAAAGTTATGCAGTGCTGGTAATCTGCCAGATTGCACATGTGCACCTTAAACAGATTTATCTGTAGGACAGTTTTATCATTTATGAAACTATTGTACTGAAATTCAGTTACTCACCTCAAGTCACCTTGGTTGGATTACCTGAATATCTATCAGCTTTTATTCTTTTGGACTGTATTTCTTTAATTATAAGTTCATATTATGTGAAGTGGCTCATTCTAAATGACTCACCTAAAAGAAAAGAGGTTCTTTTTGCATTTTTTTTTCTGTATGGACAATCCTAATTAATTTTCATTCTATGAATAATTCAGTTTTAACTTAAATAGTGTAGAAAAGAAATATAAGATCAATTTACTACAAAAACCAAAGTCCACCTCTGGAAACAAAGATATTTAGTCATGATTTTTGCTCCTCCAGTGTTATCTTGCTAGTATTTATGAATAAGATGACAAAAGCAAAGATTTAGTTCTTTTCCTCATTGTCAAGCAGCAAAGTTAAATTTAAATATATGTTTAGCACAAAGGCCACAAGATATACACTGCTGCTAGGATAACATTGACTGAGTAACTTGAATTTTTGGTTCTTTCAAATTTTTTCAGCATTTCGTTTTCCAATCCTATCACTTTTATACAAATATATTATTGCAACTGTTAAAATAGTATCTTAATTTATTTAACCCCTTTTAATAAGTTATACACAACATAGGTTATTACTTTAGGGAGCTAAAGTGAGGCATATCTGAAAACAGTAAAATTGTTCTACTCCAGAATCAAAGGAGTGGAGATTTGCAATAATTTGGACAGGACAAAACAGGTTTAGGGTTCCTAAAAGAGAAGTAATTGGAAAACTGTGACATTGTACAGGCTTCTTGATAAAGCCCTCTTCTACAGAAACAAGTAATTTTTATTTTAAAAGCTTTTAGCCAGTTCTTGCCTCCTTATCCTGCCTGCCTCTCTAACTATGGAAAGAAATCCCAAAGACAAATTCATTCCTAGCTGAAACTTTGATGGGATGAAGACTTGGCTAATAAAACTCAGTTATAGGAGATGAACAGGTAACACAGATTTGCTGGGTATTCCTTTTAGAGTCTGTGTTGTTTTGAGGGGGTTTTTATTCATGCTGGTTTTTTTTTTGTTTTTTTTTTTTTTTTTCTGTAGGGGCGGCGGGCTCTTTAGTGAGATTTAGGAGTTTTTTCCAGTTTGTTTGTTGGGGTTTGGGTTTTTTGGGATTGGGGTATTGGTTTTTTCTTTTGTTTGGGGTTTTTTGTTTTCTTTTGGTTTGGTTTGGTTTGGTTTTTCATTTGTTTTGTTTATTGTTTGGGTTTTTTGTTTGTTGGTTTGGGATTTTTGATTTTTTTTGGTTGTTTTTTTGTTTTTTTTTTTTCAATGTAGCTGATTATCCAGTGAAAGGAATATTGTTGTAAGAAGTAGATTTCAATTTCAAAATTCCCTGAGAAATATTTATACTTATTTTTTAAATTTAAAACATTAACAATTAATTAAAGAAGTGCTCTTTATGGAATCATGTCCAATATCAGGGAATAAAAGGCACTCATATAAGGTTCATTCACCTAGGGACTGAAATTCTGGAGAACTGAGGTTGTGTATTTGTGCACAGTCTATTTACAGGCTTATAAAAGTCAGTGAGACTGACAATAAGAACTCCAATCTGCCCTTTTATGGGACACATCAGAAGAGACAGTTGAATATTAAGAGGTGGATTAGTGCAAAAAATGAATCCTTGACTGTTCTGAACTCCCAGTGACTGTTCTGAACTCCCTAGTAAGTTGCAGCATAGGGACACCCAAGACATGATGATGCACAAAATTACCACAAGTCCTTCAGTCAGTCAGTGAGCATCTTTGATCCATGGAGAAAAGACCCAAAAGTCTTCCCAGTGCAAGCACCACCCTGCACTTACAGGCCTTCACTCTGCAGCCACTGAGGTGGGAAAAGAAACTCCATTTGTGAGTGGTCCTCACCAGCACATGCTCCACAGCCAGTGCTAGTGCAAACCAGCATATTTACAGTTCTGGGATATTCCTGTAAACACAGGCACTGGGGAAATTCCTTGGCACACAGGTAGGCAAGTAACAGCTCTGCTCATGGATACGTGCTGTGCCTTCCTTAGTCATTCTGGCTCATTTGTCAGCCTTCATTGCACCCAGGAATTCCACTTTTTGACTCCTTGATCTGTTAAAAGATTTTTAGCACAGAGCTACAATCGCATGCCACAGAGTTTCATTCTGTAAGCATAGTACAAGATCCTTCAGTTTCAGTTAAATATTGAACCAAGGGATGACTCAGAAATTTTCCCATGAATGCTTGTAAAATAATCCTGGAATAAGCTCCTTTAGACTACAAATATTTGATCAGCACCTCTCACACTCCTTTTATCTGGAACAAACTGATTTGTCCAACTAGTTCTTTGGCCACTGATGTGATCATCAGAATACAATTTCTTTTGATGCAAAAGATATATAAATAACAGCAAAGCATGACCATCACATTGCCATTTCATAGGAACAGAAAGATGCCTCCAAAATTTGATACACATGGGGAGACCACTGCCCTGCATAAGTCACCACTGCCATCTCAAGGTGCTGCCAAACATTCTCCAGTATCCTATAAAAAAGTCTGATAGGGATTGTTCAGTGTGAATCCATAGTGATTGTGTAGGCAAAAGGTACCATGTGTCAACACAACCTGGATGAACCAAAGGTTAGTTCCAGACCACTACCTTTTTTATTATCACTTATGGTAAAAGATTCTCCGTCACTGCTCTGTGCTTTCCTCTCTACATAATCTTACTTTCTTCTCATGCTGTCTTTCCTTCCTTCCTAAAAATTTATTTCTGCATCTTATAGATCAAAAAAATCTTATAAAAATGTCCTTATATATAATAATCTTATATAGATAACATCTTTTCCTCCTGTTTTTGTCAGGAAGAACATTTCCATCTTTCTAGCAGTAATTGTCAATTAAGGAATTAACTGGGGCTCAGCATGGCTGTGTCTGAATACTAAGTTCTCTATGCTTTGTATGAAACTGTGGCAACTAGAGAATTTGATTAGTTCTAAACCTACTTGCTAACAGCATGACAAAAGTAGGAAAAATTATTTCTGTTTCTGTGTAGACACTAGAATGAAAATGACATTTTATGGTTTTATAATCAGAATTCCCTCTATTACAAGATAAAATGCAAGTACATTCATCATTTATTAATATATATTAAAATGAATTGAACATTGATGAGTTGGAAAAACAGAGCAAAGGTTTGTTTGCTTCATCTAAGTGATACATTAAATAAACTAAAGCAGACAAAACAAATAGTCTGGCAAAATGCTAACAGTGGACCTAGAATTCACTGCAATCACAAATACAGAGAATCTTTGTTAGTGGTGAATCACTAATAAAAATAACATTCAGATAATGATAAAAAGAAGACCTGTTTAGAGATAAGTGAAAATTGACCTGACATTAAAAGTTATGCAAAAAACCCAGCAATTATGAGGCTCCCATCCTTCTCAAGAAGCCACGGAGGCAACATTATACTTCTGGGAAAAACAGGACAAAATATTAAATTGACAATAAAATTATCTGGAAGCTTAACAAAGACATATGAATACAGCCAGAATTAAGTAAATTAAGAAATCAAATTCCTGAGGACAGAGTATAATGAGGGATGTAATGTGAGTCTTTCCATTATCAGCTTCTGAATCTAGGAGATTATTTAAAAATCTGCCCAGTCATCCAGAAGAATACTTCTCCTGGAAAAATTACAAAATAAATCTAGGTGAGCTGCCAGAAATTGAGTCCATGGGTTGTTTCTCTGTTTACAGAAGAAACTCTTGCTAGAAACAAGGAGAAAAATATACAGTTTTCCTGTAAAACAGCTTTACAGAAAAAATCCCAAAACTGCCAGTTGCAGTAAGGGGTAAGGAAAAGATGAGGTAATGAATAAAGCAATATGGCAACAGGAATCAGTGATTTGTTACTGAGGAGATTTGGTGCCCACAGTACTCACAGTACGCCAGCTACCAGTCACAGGGGAATCAGATTGGGTGTGTCATCTGCAATATGGCAAATTGCTTTTAAAGGGGCTCCCCAAGGACTATTTATAGACTGTCAGACTATTTTAGACTGACAGACTTTGAAGGACTCAGTGCTGATGAAGTTCAAGGCTACCTCAAATCCTTCAGCTGGTCAGACTTGATGTATGATCAGCCAGTAAATGAGTGTGAAGTGCTGTTCCTCAGAGATTACTAAGGATTGTAAGACTTCACCCAGTAACTTGGCAGTTCTCTAAAGAACTGGTTTCAAGATCCCTCCTCAAGCCTTCAGCACTCAGATAAGTCCTGGTTGCTCAGCATTTAATGGTCTTTTGTCGATTGGCTGTTGAACAATTGTCCTTCTAGAAGAAAGATCCCTATGTAGTGGGTGACAACCCTCCCCTTGGCAAGAGGGTTGGAACTTTGAGGTCCTTCCCACCCAAGTCATTCTGTGATCCTGTGAAGTAGCAGTCACATAAATTTTCCCACAGAATGTCTCTAGCTGCCAAAGCCTTCCCACCCCAAGTATTTCTCTGGCTGCCTGAGCCTGCTTTTCCCTTCTACACCAAGCTTCATATTGTGAATGAGGGAAACTTGCAAAGTGAATTGAAATCTGATTTCACAATGCCAAGCACTCCATAGCATCTCACAAATCTATTTTAAGGAATCTAATTTAAGGGGAGCCCCACCACTGCAATAATTTATACTCTGTGCAAAGTTTCCCAAGTGGCAGATGAACTCCAACAGAATGAAAAAGAGAGCAGCTCTGCCAAGCCCACCACGAATACTTGTCCCTAACTGGCACATCTACATGTCTTTTATCTGTCTCCAGGGACGATGATTCCACCACTTCCCTGGAGAGCCTGTTCCAGTGCTTGACACCCCTTTCTGTGGAGTAATTTCTCCCAAAATCCGATCTAAACTTTCCCTAAAACAATTTGAGGCCATTTCCTCTCTTTCTGTTCTCGTTATCTAGGAAAAGACGCTCACACCCACCTCATTACAACTTCTTTCAGGCAGCTGCAGAGGACAGAAAGGGCTCCCCTGAGCCTGCTTTCCTCCAGTCTAAACAACCTCAGCTCCCCCAGCTATTCCTCACAGGACTTGTGATCCAGACACTTTACCAGCTCCATTGCTTGTCTCTGCACACTCTCCAGCACCTCAATGTCTTTCCTATAGTGAGGGGACCCAGAACTGGACAGAGAACTCAAGCTGAAGCCTCAATGGTGCCAAGTACAGATGGACAAGCACTGATCCTGCTGTCACACTATGGCTGATTCAAGCCAGAATTCCATCAGTGTTTGTGGCCACCTGGGCACACCCTGGCTCATGTTCAGCTGCTGTTGACCAGCACCCACAGGTCGTTTTCCACTGGGCAGCTTTCCAGCCACTCTGCCACAGCTTGGAGCTCTGTCTGGAATTTTTGTGAACAACCCCACACCACTGGCCCATTGAACCAGCCTGTCCAGAACCCTCTGCAGAACCTTCCTGCCCTCCAGCACATCAACACTCCCATCCAGTTTGGTGCTACCCACAAACTGACTGAGGCTGCACTTGAAACCTTCATCCAGCTCATCAACAAAGAAATTAAACAGGACTGGCCCTAATGCTGAGCCCTGGGGAACTCCACTAGTGACCAGGATGTAACTCCATTCACCACCACTCCCTGGCCCAGCCAGCCAGCCAAGTTCTTTATCCAGTGAAGAGTGTATCTGTCCACACCATAGGAAGCCACTTTCTCCAGAAGAATGCTATGGGAAACTGTGTCAAAGGCTTTACTTGAAGTTCAGGTAGACCACCAATGCGTGGCTCACCTAGAGAAGGTGATCGTGTTGGCCAAGCTGGACCTGCTTTTCATAAACCACTCTGGATAAGCCTCATCCCCTGGTGGTCCTGCATGGGCTATGTGATGGCACTCAGGACTCTCCATGGCCTTCCCCAGCACCAAAGTCTGGTTGACAGACCTGTAGTTCCCTGAATCCACCTACCAGGTGTTTTTGTAGATGGTTATCACATTTACCAGCCTGGGACCTCCCCAGGACTGCTGATAAATAATGCAAAATGTCTCTGTGATCACTTCCACCCACTTCTTCAGTACCTTGAGTGAATCCCATGTGGCCCAATGTGCGTCTAAGTGATGTAAGTCACTGAGAATTTCTCCTTGGAATACGGGGACTTTTTTCAGCTCTCCAACCATGTCTTCCAGCTCAGGGGACTGGGTACCCTAAGAACATCTGGGTTTACAATCAAAGACTGAGGAAAAGACAATGAGCAATGCTACATCTCATAAAGATTTTTAACATAACCCCTGTGGCCTTCAACCCCTCTCAAAGAGATTCATCTGAAGATGTTAGAAAATTCTGTTCTTGATTATGGTCTTCCATTCAGCATGGATGCTTGCACCTACATAGACTGAAATAGCCTCCCTGGTCCACAACAACTACGGTAACGTTATGAGAAAATAGATTTTATCAGTGAGAATTGTCTGAATCCTTATCATTGGGTCTTATCACTTGCTTTTTTTTTTTTTTTTTTAATATGTTGCACCCTTAGAGCCTCTTCAGTGAGGTCACTGATCTGGCTGCACAGTGGCCATAGCTGATCTCTTTGGATGGGGTGTGATGTTCATGCTGCCACGAACAAGTCCAAGTGGCAGTGTTCCCTGTAGAGCACTGCCCTCTAGTTTGATTTCATGTCAAAAGCCATTTGCACTCAACATTTACATTTTTTGCTTTGCTAAGTCAGATTCATTATATAGTATGTCCTGATAAATGCCATTGTGAAAAAAAAAATTGAACACTTACTGCTGGCACATCGTACAGATGTACTGTGGTCCTTAGAGAATTTTCTAACCAGCAGCTCAATTATTTTCCATATTTTTGAGCAACAAATACTTAAGAGTTTTACTAAATCATGTCAGTTTCACCAGAATATGGAGAGACACAGTTTGAATAACGTGATGATAGAAACACATAACCAGAAGATAAAGGAGCAAAGCAAGGAGCTCTTGGTACATGCATGTCTTTATATTAAATTTATGCAAGCGCTTAGGGGTTATAATGCCACTAATATTAGTATTAATGACAGGAAAAAATTTTCCAAACTGACACAGTTCGGAAGCATTTAAAGTAAATTTTGGCAAGTAATAATGACAGAATGTTTTGTCCAAATCTATGACACATTTGAGTTGTGAGAAGGATGAATACATCAGTATGAATATTCTTCCAAAGTCACTACATTTTAAATCATGATTATATCACAGTGCTGTGGGAGTGTTTTTTCTGACTGATTTCCTATTGATGGCACCATCATGAGAGCACCAGCAGGCCTTATAACCCAACCCAGTATTCACTCAGTATCTCCCTCACTCCTGAATGTAGCTTGGGTTCCTATCTGACACAGCCCAGAGCCAGAGATCCGTGCTCCTTCCTGACTGTGGACCTGGCTGAATGCAATTCCTACCCACAGGACAATGGCCTGGCAAAGCCTCAGCTCTATCCTGGATCCAGGAAAGTGCCTGATATCTGTGAGTGGGGCTACCCAGCTCCCTGGCTGGCTGCTGGGAAGGGATGTGGATACCAAGCTCCTGCCCTGGATCCATGGGATCCTCTGTATCCCTGTGGAGCTGCCAATCTGAGCAGTGTCATGACAATTCAAATGCAAAAACCTTTCAGAGGAAACTAGGAACACTAGTATTTCACAATAAACAAACAAAACATATTACTGCAAAATGACTTATGCATAAATTTACATATTATAAATGTATATGTCTGATTTAATTAGTTTTTACTAACTCTTTCTTGTAAAAAAAGTAAATAGTGCACACTTCTATGTGATTCTGTTTGAAAAGTGTATATTGCTAATAATAATTCCCAATAAAAATATAATCAGGACATACTATTGCATTTTCCCCACAAAATTGTTGAGGCATTATTGCAACTTTAGCTACAATATAAATATTTACATCTATTTCATACATACTAATATCTTTTCAGTTTCTATGTTTTTACTGATGAGATTAAAATGACAACTCCAATCCCTTAATACCTAGATAAATATCTTGATTCCATTCTTTTATTCTAAGCAGTCATTATTGCATTGCAAAAATCTCACATTTATACTAAACAACATGCACTGTCAATCAAGTTTTCATCTACACAAAACAAAATGTACTTCTTTTCACAAGTTATCTCCTCAGAAATTTCTTTAATATTGCCAAAGACAATGGAATCGATGGGATAGATCTGAGTATAATGAGGAATGCATTTGTTTCAGTATTATGAAAATTCAGGCCCCTGAGCAAATCTAAAATAAAATTAAGCATGGGAAGTTTATTTAATATTTTAGAGTTGCTTTTAATGTCTGGGTATAACTTTGCAATTCCTTTGATTTCCATGGATATAGTATCCCTCTGGATCTCCAGTCTCGTGTTACAAAAACCCATACATTTTCAATTCTGAATGCATAAATGTACTTTCTTCTTCTGCTTCCCCAACTGATATTGAAAACATCCCACTGAGAAATAATTACAGATCAATACACCAAAAATCTGAGGTTCAAGCAGATACAGACATGGGAGTAAAGAAGCATGCTCTAGGCATCTTGAAATTCAATCCTTTGTTCTAAGCAGTCCAAAAGGAAGTAAACCTTTCATATTGCTTTCTAGGAAGAAAATTAAGCACAGATTGAAGGTAAAAAAATCCATTTAACATGACTTTTTTAAAAATAAAATAATTTTACCAATCTAAATGAAACTACCATTCCCTTTCTAAATTATTTAATGAATAGAACTCTGTCACATGTCATGCTATTAATACTGAATTGTGTATCTCTTCACGGTACTTCCTGTGATATCACAACTCTGCAAACCTAAGTTCTTCAGAGCAGGTTAACTAGAACATATTTAATAGATTCACTGTTAAAAAGCTGAGGTACTTCTAGCAATAGGGGTATTACACTGAAATTTCAGTTGGACAAAACAACAACTCCTGCCTTCTTACAGGAATTTAGTGAAGATGAGCAAATGGCATCAGTCAGTTAGTAGGAAAAGAGATGCAAAAAACAGTTTAAAAGAGGCTGGTTTATTGTGGTCTTTATCCTAAGGTCCAGCATTAGAAATTCAGTCTCAATGCTGATGCACTGGGAGCAGCTAGTACTCTATATTTTAAACTCTCTTAGAGACTGCTAAGGAATAAATATAATCTGTTCTGGCTACTTTTCTATTCTTGTAGAGTTTCTATTTTCCTAAGAATAAAATCTGCTTGCTTCAAATAACAGCAAAACTCCAACTGATTTGCAACCAAAACATAAAGTACACTTTAGATTATTGTTAGACTCAGCTCTAAAAGACAGAGATAATACTACCCAATTTAGTCAAGAAGAGAAACAGGAACATTAAGCACGAGTGGCTTGTTGGCAATTTTGCAGCCATTCAGTAGAAGGACAATGATTAAGACCTTTTAATTCCCTTTCTAAATCCATTTGAATAAGCTGTTTCATTTTGAGGCATTTTGGATCTAAAGATCTCAGTTTTCACCTGCTGCTTTGAGAAAGTCAGCTGCTTCTGTTATTGAGTTTTCAGCATGGCCACAAAACAGAGCAACAGAAGCAACACCTTAGGTATAATATAAGAACAGCATGAGGAAGCCCTCTCACACAGCTTTCTGCTGAATTTCATTATGAACAAACACAGTGGAATTCAGACAAAACCCCAGAAATTCTCAGCTCCATTGTTTTACCAACTTAAACGTATTATTGTCCTTTTTTTTTGTTTTTTCTTTCTTTTAATAGGTTCATCATAATATTATGTCGTAACAACAGTAATAAAGAGGTGGAGAAAAGAAGCTGGCTGTAAAAGTGGAAGATCTATAGTAAACAGGAAACTAAATATATCAGTCATGACAAGTAGGATTCTAATGGGAAAAAAGCAAGTAATCCTTCTTTTAGAGTTCCTTTGTACACAGATACCTAAGAAAAACTGAAGAGAAAGGCAGGAATGTTTTAGCAAAGAAGTTTGGTTATACTTCTTATATTTCTTTATAGAAGAAACCATCTGAGATTTTTGTTTATCTACGCTCAAATTTTCTATGATCTTTATTTAAAAGCTACACAGAGAACAACTTTAGACTCTCATCCATTGCCATATGTAGCTTCTATGCTGAAATTGTCAAATTCAAACTGATGTTTAAGGCCTTTCCTCAAATATTTTTAATGTCAAATTCACAGCTATGAACCGAATCATCAATTCTACTTCTTCCACAACACACAGCATCTTTTGTTTGCCATGAGGACACTTGAATTCTTCTGGAAGATCCATGTACCCTGTGACATTTGCAAGAATGACCACGGTGATACTTAGAATTTATGCAATTTAGTTACTTGATAAAATCAAAGGAAAGAACAAATGATATAAAAGGAGAATTGTATAAAAGTTCCCCCTTAAAATTCAGAAAAGTTCTGATTTCAAAATATGTTGTCTGGTCTGAGGACGTGCTCTATTCAACCTCTGTCCCAAGCTCATTTTGTTGTTTCTTTTAAAATATCACTCATGTTTGTTGTGTGTTCTGATGCTGCTAACATTCATTATGGAAACTAAATGTTTTCTATTGAAAAGCACGTTTCCTGTCCCTACAGGCTTTCTTCTTAGTAAGGAAAAGAAGCTTAATGAGATTTTCTTGTAAACTAATGCCACTAATAAATGCATGAACTGGGAACAAGAAAGAAATGAGGAGAGACTGCCGATTGTTTTCTAGGTCTTCCTTTCAAAACAACATGTTCCCCTTAGCCCTTAAATACTGAGGTCTCATGAAAAGCCACAGACTTCAGACACATGAAGGCTTCACAAATTCTCAAACAGGTTAACATCCATTTTGTCCTAGCTCTGTGGCAGCAACAGAATCACAATGTTGTTTCAGGTTACATGTGTAAGATACAGTAGAAACATGGAAGCATATCCCTTATATGGGGAAGTGAGACCCTGACACAGACAGTTCTCTTTCTGAGACTCAGCAAATGGAAAATGAAAAAGACATTTAACTGTTGCTTGTGATAAAGGTGTGAATGAAGCAATCAGCAGACAGTTGCGTACCATATGGATGAGAAAGAAAGACACATTCTGCAGAAAGATATGTTCTGCAGAAGAGAACACCACAAGGAGAAAAACCTCTTCTCCTAAACAAGCCAGGTGCTTGATGTGGGTAACATATTTGAACAGTCAGTCAGCTTCACCATGTATTTGCAAACGGTAGTGAAACAGGATACTATATTTGCTAGTGAGACATTTCCCATCTCACCAGCTATTGAGACATCAAAAAGCATAAAACAGTATCAGGCAAGGACAGGCCGAACAAGCTATTATATTCTGCAAAAGTTTTAACCTCACAGAAGATTCAACTGCTTCTGTATGTATTTTTTGGACTTCATGCTACTAAAATGACCTCCAGAGGTCCCATAAAATCTCTTTCATTCTGCAATTCTGTGGCTACTAACAGAAAATAGCTCTTCCCCTGCATATTTATTTCTGTATTCTTTATCGTAGCATACTTCTCAGCACTATAAGACAGCACATAAAGCGTTAATGTTTCAAGGGAAAAATAGATTAAATTTGTAGTGCCAGAGTTGCATAAATATGGAGGACAGGAAAGTTACATTGAGTAAAAAGTTTTGGGATTCATGTTGTATCTTGTCAACTTTAATGTATTTTGATGAAAACTAAAGTATCTGTCAGGATAAAAGTTTCCTCTCTTTCACAGGAAGTAGAAGGAAGATCTCATTCAGCATGTCGAAATCAGGGGAACAATCCAAGGTATGCCAAAAAGAATTCCAAGGACTTAGCACAAAACTTGGAAGAGCTAAAACAGTGTAAGATATAATACACACACGATCAGTGAATTTGAGGGCTGAGCAGCAGCTGGACATTTGAATCTGAAATAGGTATTCTGTAAATGACTTCTGCTCCTCTAATAGCTGTTGTTCCCTGCTGCTTTAATACTCAGTCAATATTAAGTAAAGAGTAAATGACAAAGCTAATTCTTTAGTGTGTTTGGTTGAGGTCGTTCTTTCTTTTTAAATCCACAGTTTTCCCAAAATGGATGATACAAAAGATACAGATAAGGGGGGATTAAACCAGATGCCAGAATTGTAAATCTGACATATCTTCATCTTTGATATCAAAGGAATTCACACTGATTTCATAGCTGAGTTATTAGAAGTTTTAAAGACTGTGGCTCTTTATTGCTGTAATGGACAGATTAATTCTTGACTTAGGTGCTTGATTTCTACAGGTTTGGGAAAGTTGCCTAAAAGAAGAGGGGCAGGACTGTAGACAAGTTGCAAAGAAATAGAACTAATTTCTGACTCCTGGCTGTTGGAATATCTGCTTTCTCAACAACTCAATCCACCAACCACTGTATACTAGACATAACACAGATCTCTTATTTTTCATATTATCATGCCACAAGAATTACATTCATTAGCATGACTCAAAGCCAAAACATAGAGGTTTACAACTAATTAATTAAATGTTCACATACACTTTCCCCATGTTATTTTAGAGTAACACTCTCAGAAAAGGACAAATCTTCAGCTACTTAGATGAGCACAAAATCTGTGCTTGGTCACATTATACCCTGGTTGCTGATAGAGTCTTTTCTGACCTGACCAACAACCCTTGTCCTGCTAGTATTTAGCCACAATGTTTCTAGTAAAGCAAAAAATCAGGAGGATAGAAAAATTTATTTAGAACATACAGAAAATGCTATGACCTTCTTGTCTGAATTTTTCACAGCAGTGGAGATAGTCTTCATTTTCAAGAACTATCAGTCCTTGTTCTGATAATGTGGTACTTTATTGAGTAGGGAAAGTTCAAGTCTCCTCCAAAGAGGCAGCCAGCATTGCCACCTACTTATTTCCAATCAGTACTGAGGAAATTACTTACACAGATTCATGCAGCTAACCTGGTTCTAAACCAGCCCTAGCATAGCTCAAAATATTGCAAATATGTTATTTTTTTCACAGAAGAAAAGCAACAAGTTCCTCCCTTATAAAACTGTACTTCGCATGGTAATTGAAATATCCAGTCTTCATCCCCTCTGGGGAATTGTGACCTCTGCTATCTGGTCCTCTTCTAGTTAGGTTTTTCCCTCCAAGACATAACCCCCCCACCAACTGTTCCTCTGATTGTCACTTGTAAACAAACAAATGGTACAGGCATTCTAACCCACTGAACACGCCCTCCCTGGAATTCCCTCTGCTCTGCCTCAGGCAGTTGTACCTCAGTATAGACTGGATTGAGGACTGCCCACACATTTTCCTCCTTTGCAGTAAGATTCTCCTGGATTCCTCTAGTAGGGGCCAGGAAGGTGCTTGAGTGCTCCCCTCAAGCTTTGCACTCTGTAGATAGGTCAAATGGGTCTAAGACTCCAATACCAGAAAGAAGTGCATTTCCAAAAACTATTTCTCTACGTATTTACCAGCCTAGAACAAAAGGCTAGTACATACCTAGAGAAACTAAACTAAACTAAACTTCAAACACCCATTTTAGATCAGACATGAAGTTTCTCCTCATCAAAAATCATGTTATTTCCTTTCCTTGGATAAACAAACCACTTCATGTATCATTTTTTCTGGCCAAATTATGCAATTTCTTGCACAGGGCTAGATGCAAGCTAAAGCAAACCAAATAAACCCAGGAACACTTTGTTCCTTTTGACAATGAAACACTACAACAACATTCAAAACAGGAGTAACAGTATAAATCAGTGCACAATTTCCCTGATTCAGTTAATTTTATTATAGAAGCTGATTCAACTGGTACCATACCAGATTTTCAGTCTTTTGTATGCTTCCTTTTCTCCTTAATAGCAAAGTGGTTTTGATAAAATTATTTTGGTGAAGGCACAATTTCTGTATTTGTTCTCTGATGAAACAGGATCCAGACCCACCCTGATTTACAATCTCAGCCTTACCTAGTCTCTGTGACATATTTCATTTGCAGCTCTGTGTCCCAGGACAATCATAAAGGTCATGCATTACTGTCACTCTAAATGACTAATTCAGTCATTTAGAACCCTGAATTCTTTAAGAATGGGGAGAAGCTATTGGTGAGTTTCTGTTGTGCACATATTGCTCCTGTGTCCATTGCCTTTTTCCCAGCACTTTGGTGCTGAGGAATAAATGGGTGCAGTTAGATCTGGGTGCAGCTGCAGTGGAGATGCAGGTTGAGCTCTGGGAGGCAGGAGCCAGAGGCAAGAGTTTCATGAAGCCATGAATTTGCCACTTTGTGATGGGATGAGCAGGAGTCCAGCGGGAACTGTTGGGTCATGGGAGCCTCCCATGGTGAAGGGGCTTTGGTCTCCGTGGTGAAGGTCTCTGGTGGTGTGAGTATGACCCCCAGAGTGCCTCCTGAATGGTCACACTGGTACATTTCCACAACATTTTGCCATTTTACCTGGGCGCCTTACAGATTATTCTTGGAATTTACTGCTCAGGTTGTTTTAGTTTTAATTGCTGTTCGTGACATCTGTTTTTGTACAAATAGTTGGTACAAAAAAAGCAGTCACGGATAATGCATTCTTCACTGTGTTCCTTTATGTTTCTCTGGAGGTATGCTCTGGAAGATGAAACACTGCTGTATTATGCAGCACATACAGCAGTGGTATCTTTGCCCATTTGCTGAATTTTATAGCTCTTCTCTGGCTTGAAAAGGCCCTCCCCAAAAATTTTTAAGCTTTTCCTGAATGGTAATTCAAGTGAAGGTCTGGACTGGGAAAATGCAAGAGTTTAGGCAAACTTATGTCAAGACTTTCTGGAGAGCTAAAGACACACTCAGTGTAGGGTTGCATTTAATTTAATATAGAGTTTTATGCACTTATGATACTGAGGAGCTCTAAGCAGTTAAAAAATGTCTGAGGACACCCTTTCCTCAAGAGTTTTGTCAACTGCTTGGTAGGGCACTATAGGGCACTTGGTAGGACCCTGTTAAATGAATCTTTTTCTATGAGTGAAGAGTCACCTCCTTGTGGGTGTTTTGAATGGAACAAGACTAACTGGGTTTTTTTACAGTTTACATTTGGTTTGTGTTCTGTATTTTCTCATTGAACAGGCCCCACCCTCAAAACAGTTACACCTGACCTGAAAATCTGTGAGGAGGGGGGCCAGTCTGACCAGTAAAAGATTTGAGGTAGCCTTGAACTCCATGAGCACTAAGTCCTTCATAGTCTGCCAGGTTTTAAATAGCTTTTGGGGAGCCCCTTCAAAAACAATTTTCCACATTTCAGATGACACACCCAATCTGATTTCTGCATGACTGGTAGCTGGCATACTGTGGGTGTTGTGGGCACCAAATCTTCTCAGTAACAAATTCGTTTATTGATTCTTTTCCCATCCCATTTTATCCTGATGCCGGAATGATTTTTGTCTTTTCTTTTATATACCTTTTACACAGTTCTCCGTATCCACAAGTATTAGCAGTATGCATACTTGCAACCTTTTACTTAGTTTAGTACTTAGTGTTTTGTAAGTGTTCTGCAGGCCTGAGACTGAACACCCCAGAACTGCAGAGCCAGGGAGACCAAACATTCCTACTACCTCAGGAACCCAAGGTCTCCTGACAGGAGGATTCTGTAAACTAGGGGTTAGCCCACCCCAACCTCATTATTGGGCCCCCTTGTTGGATATGCTGATGTGTAAAATCTATAACTGGTGTCTGTGATTGATGGGGGGTGTGCATTTTGCCACGCTGTCACCTGGGTGAAGTAGATGCATCCAACAGGATCCTGATTAAAATACTGAGGTAAAGACCCCAACCCCTTTAACCGTGTCTAGTTTCATTTTCCTAACACCAGGAAAAAAGCATCAATCCAGCTCCTCATTTTCCCTCTCTTTTCCCCTTCCACGCAACAAACTAATGTATTTTACTGTCCTCATTTCTAACAAGAGTTCCTTCTGTCAGCAAACTGAGAACCTCAGCTTCTCGGCCCAGTTCCTGGCACCTCATCTAGAAAAGAAAATGTAACCAAATGAAACTCTGGCAGGCTCTTCCATAAGATGAAGTACAGACAAATTTATATAAAACCACTGTGACTTCCTCTTTTATGAAGTAAATAGGCCACATGAGAACAGACTATTTTCTGTAAAGGTCTGCAAAACTGCATTCAGGTAACAGGAATGAAAAAGTTCATCTGAGCTGAAGTGCAAGCTGAATAGTATCTCTCTACAGGGGGTTGTTTCTTGTTGCAGCCAGGTTAGGCAAATGCTTTCTGTGGCTGAAGAAAACCTGAAAATCATTGCAGCTCATTGTAGGTAGCTGCAAACAATGAAGAAAACAGCCTAATCAGGCAGTATGCTGGACAGTATCACAATACTGGCAAGAATGAAGGCTTAGGCTCTTTCCTACAGTATTCAGAGCCCTGCCAGCTAACTTACAAACACACTCTTGGAAACTACTTGCAAACACTCACTTTTAGCCTCCAGAGAGTCCTACTGGAGACATGGAACTGAGACTCAGGCTTTCTGTCAGACTAGGCTGAGCACTGGGTTGCTCAGCGCCTTGCAGAACTGAGGTCTTTAGAAGAGGTGAAGCCCTGAAGCCATAGCAGGTAAGAGATTGGGAGAAGACAGCAATAATAAGAGCATTTACTTTTATTTTCCAAAATAGGTCACCTAAGACTCTTAGTCAGACCTGATATTCATCAGGCTGGGTGAACAAGTTGCTGCTCTCATCTACTACTGATTGCTCTGCCATTTGTTTTGCCTGTGTGGAACACTGTAGAGTTCCTTGGTGGAGAGCCAGGAAACCTACTACTACTACAACTACTACTACTGCAAATGCATTAGCCAACCTAGAATGATTTAATAAAACTAAGTGAGGTACCAAAACCACAATAGTTACTAAAAAGCAATCTAACACTTCCTATATTCGTAATTTACAAAGAGCAAACTGTAATGCCTTTGGAAAGAAAAAATAGATAATATCTCTTCTCATCTGAATTATGGCATCTGATCTACAACCCAAATCCTTTGACTCAAACAGATTTAAACCAAAAACTAAGTATCTAGTCTTTTAACATTACAGCAGGGTACTCTTTATGTTCCATTAAGTGCATCTAATCGCAGTCCAAGGCTGCACAGGCTTCTTCATCAATATATAATTTGTTTTTCAAAGCATTCTGAAGAGAAGGAGAATGAGTCAGAGAGGACCAAAAGACATGCTGATTGATTCTCAAGTCAGTACATTTTAATGTTCACCTAGAAGAGGGAGTTTGAAGGCAGATACTGCATAATAAATACTTCCTTTCTTGTTTCTTTTTCTAGACAATTACCTGATCTGACTCAGAGCAGCACCAATAAAAAGAAAGGTGAAACTAACAAACAAAAACTTAACTGTTTAAAGTATTTTTTACATTGTTTGGAAATATTTTATTTTAAAAAAATCTTTCATCTTTGACAGGAACAGAAAGATGGGGCAATTCCAGGCCTCAACTGGAAGGAGACAAATAAAAGTAATAAAAAGAAGAGGTAAGAAAAATTTAACACTAATAATCAGTTTTAACCTTTCCTTCAGTGACATTAACTCCAGGCATAAACTATCCCAATCTGTTCACACCTTCAAGTATCTCCTGTATTGGAGGATTTGCTACGTCAACTGTTCTATAAAAACACTTTGAGAGAAATTGCCCTTAAAACTATTTATTTATACTTTATCTATACTGCAGTTAAATCAGTGCACAAAACAGTGCACATGGAACAATGGGGAAATTCCCAATTTAACTCTGAATTACCTATTATTGATACTAGTCTTACCTTACATAGAATTTAGAAGGACTGATTTCGGCAAAATTGTCTGCCTCAGAGAGGTCTATACTAAACTTCTAGATTATTTTAAATTATCTTAAAGGAAGAAAGGTTTTTTCCATTTTGAACTTGCCATTCAGGAACTGATCCAAACACCTCATTTATTTTCCTGCTTAAAAAGCCGGGAAACAGAGAACGTGCCATAAGCTTGAAAAAATCTCAAAGAAAGAATTATCACCTGCATGAATCTCATTCTAATGTCTCAGACTGGTTTAAACTCAGAAATGTGGAGCTTCATTTACTTGACAGTTGTCTCCAACTATGATTAACCCAGGCAAATTATTCCTCCTGTATATATTCAATAATTTAAAGCATAATTATATTTTCTAATATAGTCATATATGAGTATCAGTTTCTTGTGTCAGTATTAAATTAACCATTATTATGGATTTCTTATGACAGTGAGCACCATTGCTCATATAGGTGTTAATGCTACAAAGTGTAAAAAAAGGGAGTTAACTCAGCATATTCATCATGAAGAGAAGATACAATGCCCTCACCAGGGCCTCCTGAATGTTCAGCTGAAGGCCAAAACATGTTAGTGAAAATATTTAGCTAAAATACTTATTATATTGAATACACAGAATCTTGTTTCCACTAGGTGTTGCATTATACAAAGCAGCACCCATATACATCCACACCATGTTGTTGAATATTGTGAGATAGATTTCTAAAGTAAGGATAAATGTACTGACTTAAATGTGATCAGTAATACACCTTTCATAAAACAGGCAAAGTGACCATCTGAGAACAAAATTTATTACCGCTTTGTAAAATTGCTTCCAAATGTGAAATGCACATGGAGAGGGCTCCGAAATATTGAAGTGATGAAATTTTGGTTGATTGAATAAATAGATGCATAAGGACAACATAGGTTGGTGAATTAAATTTCTATTTTTATTCAAATTCTTTGCTTCTGCTTTCATTTCTACTAATTCCATTCTATGAAAGCAACTAAAATCAAATTATTCTCTTTAAATATGCAAACTGAAAGTGGAGATTAAACTTTTATATGAAGTTTTATTTAAAGCTTTATAAAACTAAAATTTTCTTCTTGGTCAGCAACAACTAAGTCCACCATCTTACTGCATTAGGTCTTCCATTGATGTATTCTTATAATACAACCATACATAAATTAAAATATCACCTGCCTTGCATATATCCTCTAAACTTAGTCACTATAGAATGTTCAATCTAGTAGTATTTCCCCTTTCTCTTTTAAAAGGACTTCTGCTGATCTTTGGGGTTTTGGGGTTTTGGGGTTTTTTGGGTTTTTTTTTGTTTTGTTTTTTTTTTGCTAATCCTTTTATTTGTTTATACTGTCTTGAAAAATGAAATATATTCATTCAGTGAACTCCACTGATCATATTTTCATTTATTCAAATATTTTCCTTAGGTCTCTTTTAGGTATTTTTTTTGGAGTTATAATTTTGAGCTATTTCTAGAGTGGGGCTTTGTGAACTGAGTGCTAACAGTATGGGTCCCCCAGAAATGCCTACAGTCACATACACACTTCATAATACTTGCAGAATTAAAATTTTCATTATATGAATTATAAAATTAGTGAATAGACATTGTGAATGAAGCGGTCTTACATTTGCAAGATTTTCACTGTATCTGAAGTTAGGTCCAATGGCTGATCTGTGACAAAAAGCTTTCTCTGCTCCAGTGTGTGGAAGAAAACAAATGTGTGAAGCCATCAAATAATTTACTCCTGTATGCAAGTATTTTTTATAAAAACACTGAAAACTAATAAGCATAACTGCCTTATTACCATTAATTACACTAATCTTTAACAGACTTTGAAGAAATGTACTTATACCAGCGCAATGCGGTCTCAATATTTTTCACTGATTTGTAATTTAAAAAGCACCAGAAGTTCTGGTGGTAATGTCCACTTTTTTCCCTCTTGTCTCTCTCTTCCCCCCCCCTTTTCCCTTTCCTTTTCCTTTTCCTTTTCCTTTTCCTTTTCCTTTTCCTTTTCCTTTTCCTTTTCCTTTTCCTTTTCCTTTCTCCTGTTCTGCCTTTTCTATTCTTTAGCAGAGCAATGCACATTTCATTCCCAATGAACAGTTCTCAGATGTATTTGCCTCATTTGTGCTTAATTTTGTCCTAGAAAAATCTTTTGCAAAAGAATCTTCTGAAGTTTCCCACTGCAGTATGTGACAGTAGGATAATTTTTATATTTCAATTCTTAGAGAGTACAAAGAGGGCAGAGTTATGACACAGACTGAACAGCCATCTGATGCCAAAATATAAAATAAGTATTTCCTGAGAGAATAGATTCATTGAATTAGAAGGTGAGGAACAAAAGCCAAATCCAAATTTCCTGCCTTGAGGAAAACTTCATAAGATTCAGTATTAATCATAGAATCAATAAGGTAGATGCCTTCAAGATCACCCAGTCCACCCATCCACCCAGCAGTGCCCCTGTAACACCTAAATCACTAAGCCAGAGCCAGATGCCTCTTGAACATCTCCAGGGATGGTCACTCCTCCACCTCCCTGGATTACCTATTCCAATGCCTGATCAGCCAAACAGTCAAATTATTTTTTCTGGGATCTGATCTGAATCTTCTAGGTCTAATCTTAAGGGCATTTCCTCTTTTCCTTTCACTGTAGGCAAAGCAGAAAAGTCACTACACTCACTACACCCTCCCTCCAAGAGATTCTGAGCCTCGGGGGCCTTGCACATGTGAGTCATGAATATTTTTTTCTTGGAAGAGCTGCTCAGCTAAAAGGTCACCCATGTTAAGCTTCATCTATGGGAACTGTGAGGAACCAATTTAGTTTTGATTCAGCCAATTTAGTTTTGATTTGTCTCAATGCTTGCTGTCAGAGGCATGGGGGGGCAGGGAGGGAGTGCATATGTGCCACTTGCAGGAGGCACCTAAGAAGTAGGAGAAATCTCTCTGGGGAGACTGATGCCGGAATGATTTTTGTCTTTTCTTTATATACCTTTTACACAGTTCTCTGTATCCACAAGTATTAGCAGTATGCATACTTGCAACCTTTTACTTAGTTTAGTGCTTAGTGTTTTGTAAGTGTTCTGCAGGCCTGAGACTAAACACCCCAGAACTGCAGAGCCAAGGAGACCTACTATTTCAGGAACCCAAGTTCTCTAAGCAGGACAGATTCTGTAAACTAGAGGTGACCCCACCCCAGCCCCTATTGGGCACCCTTGTTAGATATGCTAATGTGTAAAGTCTACAACTTGTGTATGTGATTGACGGTGGGTGTGCATTTTGCCACGTTGTCACCTGGGTGAAGTGGATGCATCAAACAGGAGCCTGATTAAAATACTGAGGTAAAGACCCCAACCCCTTTAACCATGTCTAGTTACATTTTCATAACACCAGGAAAAAGGCATCAAGACTTTGCCTGGCAACACTTCACATGAGGCAGTCAGTAGAGACACAGCACTCCCCAGAGTGGCTTCAGCAATCAGATAGCAAAAGATCTCCACCAATGGGCAGCAGATAAAGGTTAGACTGGACCAATGGTTCAGGCATACTTTGTAAGGGGCCATGGGGTATAAAAACTAACTGCTGCTGGCTGACTGGTGCTACTCACTTGCTGGCTCGCTCACTCCTCTGACCTGGCACTAGACCATTTTGTTTGCCCCTTCTGCCCTGCCTCCAGCCTGTCTTTTGAGCTCCTGCTCACCCTTGTGCTTGTTCTGTCTCTCTGAGTCCCTACATCCAATACTGACAAACTCTGATCCAGCCTGGTGCTGCGATCCTTGCCACAACTCTGTCCAGGGTTCTGGACCTACTCCCAAGTCACCTGCATCCAACCCTGTCCACCTCAGATTCAGCCCACCACCGTGATCCTTGCTGTGACCCTGTCCAGGGTTCTGGACCTATTGCCCAAGTGTCCACTCACCGCATGACTGCAGCTAACCGGCTTGGTGCTCTAAGATGTGTCCTCCTACGTGAGGAAGACTTCATGACATGAGCGCTATTCAGGGCACTTGGAAGTACTTACTGTATGACTCTCCTCAGGAAGTTGTTTTGCTCCTTATTTCACAGAGTGCAAGGTGTGACCCTCCC
This sequence comes from Petroica traversi, assembly GCA_025920805.1. Taxonomy (NCBI): domain Eukaryota; kingdom Metazoa; phylum Chordata; class Aves; order Passeriformes; family Petroicidae; genus Petroica; species Petroica traversi. The sequence continues at coordinate 8,936,762 of JAHLSL010013733.1, forward strand.
CAGAAAAACAGTATCTTTTGTGTAGTTTTGGGTGGTGCTTAGTTTGGAAACACAAATGAGTGCAAGTGCTGTAACAGGAGAGTAGGGCAGAGACCCACTTGCCGCCTTACTTGAATTCCTGGAGACTTTTAGAGCCAGACCCTTGGTGCTTGGATTACAGTGGGCTAGGGATCACTGGCACAGAGTACAAAGTATTATAAACCAGGTCTCTGCTTTGCAGTTGAAAGCAAGGTCTAAGCCGGGAAGAGGAAGGCAGCTCTGTGTGTGTTGTTGCAGGTCTGCAACCCGCAGGGAAAGCTAGAGGACAAAAGAGCGAATAATGACAACTTGCAGCAGGTTTTGGGGGATGTTTTAGCAAAGGATGTTGCTGGTCCCAGAGCTGCCAGTCCTGCGGGTGCCAGTCCTGGAACCACCTGTCCTGTGGCCACCACTGCACTCCCTGATGGCAGTCAGAGCTGTCACTCCCATGCATCCCAAAAGAGAACTCTCAGCGGTGTGCAGGCTGAAGTTGTGGTCTGTGTGCATCCCTTAATAAAAAGTGAATACTCATATAAGAACGATCAGTATTAAACTCCCCTCATAACAACTAAAGAGGTGCTGTTCACAGCTACGGAGTTAGCTAAACTGAAATAGTTGCCACCCCTGTGAAACAAAAACTGAATATGTGTGGCATGTCTCTTTAAGTGGCAGAGACCAGATCTTACTTAGTGAGAAGGAGGTAGAGGGTTACCCTTCCTCCCAAGTACCCTCTCTGCACCCTCCTGATCATCTTCTGGGCAGAGTGGGTGGGACGAGATAAGCCTATCCTGCAGTGCATGCTTGACAATGGGGACACCATCAGTGCATTTAATGGTCTAGTTGACACCAGAGCAGACGTTACAATCCTATGGCAGACAGAATGGCCAGCGCAGTGGGAGCCTAGGCCTGCGGAAGGGAAGGTTCAGGGCATCGGGGGTGTGACACCAGCGATGAAGAGCACAACCAACATCGTCACCAAGGACCTCAAGGGGCAAGCAGCCACCATCCACACCTTTGTCATAACATCAGGCCTCATGTTGTGGGGAAGGGACCTCTTACCTCAATGGGGGACTCGGCTAGAAATCCCTTGAGCAGTTCAGGATTTCTAGTCAGGACCACTGTAGAGCGTGCCATTCCACCCCTCGTCTAGATGACCAACAAGCCCATCCGGGTGAAAGAGTGGACCCTTACCAAGGACAAGTTAAGCGCGCTAGAGTCCCTCGTGTAGAAGCAGCTTTAAAAGTTCCATCTAAAAGCCTTTGGGACTCCCCTGTCTTTGTCTTGCGCAAGCCTGGCAAGGACAGGTGGAGGCTCCTTCACAATATCAGGGCCATCAACGAGGCCCTTACTTGGGTCCCCTGCAACCAGGCCTTCCATGGCCCTCCATGCTGCCTGACAGTGGAAACTAGTGATTGTTTATATTAAGGACTGTTTTTTCCACATTCCATTACACCCCATGACACCCCCTGCTTTGCCTTCTTAGTACTGCCATCAACTGGTAAGCTCCCATGCGTAGGTACAACTGAACAATCTTGGATCGGGGCATGAAGAACTCACCTACCATCTCCCTTGTATTTTGGTACCAGGCCAAAATCTTGTCACTTGTCTGTGCAGCTTTCCCAAAGGCCATAATTTACCATTATATGGGTGACATCTTAGTATGCACTGCAGAGGACTCTCACTTGACAGACCGCCTGCAAGCAATTGTGGCTGTCATCAAGGAGGCAGGCTTCAAGATCCAGCAACCCTGCCCATGGTCGACCTCCTCATCGACCAGAGGACTGTTGTGCCCCAGCAGCTCACCATCAAGGATAACCCAAGGACCCTGTGAGACTTACTTCAACTCTGCAGCTCCATCAATTGGGTGTATCCACTGCTGGCAGTCACAACCGAGGACCTCGCCCCACTGTTTGACCTTCCCAGAGGTGGCGGGGACCTCGACTCTCCACAAACCATCATCATGGATGCCCACGAGGCTTTGGGTCAGGTCCAGGCAGCCCGGTCTTGTCAACAGGCACACTGCATGCACTCACACTAATCATTCAATTGCATCATCTTAAGCAGAGCACCGCACATACACGAGCTCATACTTCACCGGGACGTGGAGCAGAAAGACCCTCTGCTCATCATAGAGTGGATCTTTCTGACTCATCAGCCATCCAAGAGCATCATCCAGCCACTGATGGCAAAGTTAATCCTCAAAGCCAGAGCTCGCCTCCGTACCCTACCGGGGTTTGAGTTCACGTACATTCACATGCCATTGGCATCAGAGTATCTGGAGGAGTTACTCCAGACAAATGAGCACTTCCAGTTCACCTTGGACAGTTTCCCAGGCAAGACAGACATGCACAAACCTTGTCACAAGTTGTTTAACACGAACTTCAATTTGGCTCCAAAATCCAGATACAATAAAATGCCATTGGAAGCACTGATTTTTACAGACGGCTCAGGAGCATCCAGCAAGTCAGTGATGACTTGGCAGGATCCTTGGACTCAGTGGTGGGAAGCTGATGTCCAGGCGGTGAAAGGGTCACCACAGATTGCAGAACTGGCCGCTGTTGTCAGGGCTTTTGAGAAATTTAAAGAAACTATTAATTTGGTCACAGATTTGGCCTATGTTGCTGGGGTCACTGTTTGAGCAGAACAAACCCTTCTAAAGGAGGTGTCCAACCCAAATTTGTATCAGCTGCTCTATAGATTAGTAAATCTGCTTCCCCACCGAGAGAATCCCTACCATTTAATGCACATGAAGTCACACACCAACCTCCCAGGACCAATAGCAGAGGGCACCAGAGGGCTGATGCTTTGGCCATGGCCATGCAAGCGCCAAATGTGCCTACCACCTTTGCATAGACCAAGTTAAGTCATTAGTTCTACCATCAGAATGCGCCTGCTCTCACAAGGATGTTCCACCTGTTTCGTGAGCAGGCACATGCCATTGTGGCTATATGTCCCAACTGTCAAACATACCAAGTGCCATTGATGAGCACAGGGGTAAAGCCACTCAACACTCTCAAAAGCTGCCACTTGTGGCAAACTGATGTCACACATGGCCTGTCATTCGGACACCTGAAATACGTGCAGGTGCCTGCCGACACGTTTTCTGGAGCAATCTATGCCTCTGCCCATGCTGGCGAAAAGGCCAGAGATGCAAAAAGACACTTTCCATGCACTTTCGCAACCCTTGGAGTACCCAAGGAGGTCAAGAAGTACAACGGACCTGCCTATACTTCCTAACACCTACAGGAGTTCTTTAACATATGGGGAGTCCAGCACACCACAGGCACACCCCACTCTCCCACAGGTCATTCCATTGTTAAAAGGACCTACCAAAACATCAAAAGGATCCTTGACCAGCAGCAGGGAGGGGCAGAGATCATTCCCCCTGTTGAGAGGCTCTGCAAGGCTTTGTTTATGATCAATTTTTGAACAACTCATTCAATGAGCCCATCTCCCCCATATACTAGCATTTTACAAATTTGGATAGAGCAAAATTAAAAGAACAGCTATCGGTGCTGGTCAAGGATCTAGAGAGTCATCAGCTACAAGGGCCTTTCCCGTTAATAACAAGAGAGAGAGGGTATGCTTGTGTTTCAGTCCCAGGAGGACCAAAATGGATCCCAGAAAAATACGTCAAGCTGTACCTCCACTCTCCATTGGGTATTCCAGAGGAAGTGCAAGGATCTGCAGACATGGACCATTCACATAAGAAGGACCAGACTGCAGCGGCATGGAGAAGACAAGAGCCCAAGGAAACGGCCACCTAAACAATATGCTTGCCTACTTCTCCATGCTGTTTTTAGTTGTCATCCCCCCAGAGTGACCCCTTTTTTATTCCCTCATGTGTTTCCCTTACCCTGTCCTCCCCATACCCCGGGCAGGAAGGCAAAGGTGTTTTTTAAATAAGGGGGAGTTGTGGAGGCCAGTGGGTCTGTGGAAAAATTGGGTGAAGGCCCACTGGAGCGTGGCCATTAGGGCGATGCTGTCCTTCAGGCAGTAGGTCCGCTGATCAGATGTCTGCAAGGGCCTACTGTAAGCACAGTTATAGGGTTGTGCTGCTCCCCACGCACCTGGGATTTTAATACCTTCACCTTCCCCCACAGGCCAAGATGGTTCAGCTCTTTGCTGTGCTCCTGCTCCTCACTGGAACCTTGCTCTTGGGTCACCCATGGCTACTCCAGCAGCCAAAGGAGAATGTGTGGGTGACCCATTCAAAAGCACTGCAGATCAAGATAGCACGTGCTTGTTGATGGCCAGTGTGCAAAACCCCATGACATGCCTGGTAGGCATCCTGTTCCAACCCAAGGACAATCCCTGGGCTGCTCAGTACCTCGACCCAGCCAACTCTTGGGACCAGTGAGTAGAGACTCTGACATGTGCAACATTCTACTTGAGGAACTTTAAATATGCAGAGAAAAGAGTCACTATGTGGGAAAAGGTCATGTATGTGGTCAGCCTGGCCCTATGAGAAGCAGAGAGCATGATATGGCACCAACCCTTCAAAGTTACAAAATCAGTTCTAGAGGCCACACCTCCCCCTCATGAGGAGGCACAACCAGCTTCAGTAAGAAAATAGTATGCACAAATAGAACACTATTGTGACATCTTTAAAGTAACAGAAGGGACCACCAAATTACTAACCATTTAGGAAAGGAGCCCCTTAGGTTAGGAGGGTGACACACCTCTCCCTCCCATTGTAAAAGCTGCACCACCATTCTCCCCACACTTGTGAAATACATGCTTCACTAGCAGGAGGGCAAAGTATGGAAGTACTGGGGAGTACAGCAGGCAGCTACTGAACAACAACTCATCACCAAGGGTGAAAATAGTGCCCAGGTCGGAGGACAAGTGGCTGTGTGCAGTGTTTTTTAACATTAATATCTGTTCTCCTATCCTGTCTATATATTGACTCCTTTGTCTTTAAATGTTCTACCAAATGTCTCCCATTTTGGGACAGAATTGGTGGGAAGTAAATGGAATTACATTTTGGCAAAAGGAAAAGTGGCTGGACATTTTAACATTTGATAAAAAGGTGACTTTGTGGTAACATGGATAGCTACCCACCAAACAGGGGATGGCCTGGCTGGCAGATGCAACAATGAAGTAGATGAATTGGCCTGACTTGCCCCACTACACTAGGAGGCACTAGCCAATATTGTGGATGCTGAAGCCACCCCGGGAATGGCCAATGAAGTGGACCGGCCTGAGGATCCACAGAATAGGTGGTGAACTCCAGAGTGTAACATCTCCCCCGGTTCTCCCTGAGATGTAATCTGTTATGTTAATCCCCCTATGTTAATTGGTCTGTTATCTTCCCACCCATTTTACATATGTATTATGTTCTCAAAAGTTTCCTCATCCTCAAGGCACAGTCGGTTGGGCTCCTTCTCCACTCCCCTGGTCTCCTCTGGTTGGTCCCCCTTGTACTGCTCCTCCCTTGCTCCACCACTGAATCCTGCCCTCATTGGTTACCCGGTTCTGTATAATGTCTGATCCACAGCTTTGTTAACTGTTCTTAGTCCCTGGACTCCTCTAGTGCAATAAACCCTAGAATTCTATACTAAGGACCCCTCCCTGCTCTTTGCCTTTATGGTACTTGGCTTCACTTGGGATCGTTAGTGAACACCCAGCTAACAGCGATAGCGTTTGCAGCAGGGGACTGCTGAACCCACCAGGGTAACTTCAAACAAGGTGCCTCTGGGCCGAGTGGGACGCTGGGGCTGTTAGACCCCAAGCAGAAGAAACCTTTATTAAGCTAACAACTGGGAACACTGGCTACATGTGAAGGGAAACCACACTGGGGGAAAAGATTTACACAGAGTCACATGCCCAAGGTTGGCCTATCACCAGGGAAAACTGCAGGATGTGTATTTCAGCTTGTGAAGAATGTTGAGTCTGACTCAAAAGACATCCCCTAGAAGAGCCTCCACTGCATTTAAGAGAAGGATTATGGAAGGCTTGGCAGGCGTCCTGGGTTGGCCATATGAGCTGTTTGTATCCCCAATCGTCCTCTTGCTTATGCTGGACATTAAGCTCTACAGCTTTAAGTTAGTCCCAGAGAGACAGAGAGAGTGAAAGTGGAGGGAAAAAAAACAACCACTTGCAGTATGTCTGCAGGAGTTACATCTTATCACTTGGAAATGGCCTTGAGGCCACATTCCAGAAGGACTGTGGTTTTTTGTTGTTTTTTTATTCTCTCTGGTGGGTGCGGGAACAGCACACAGTGGAGGGGTTCCTCGGATCTTTCTCGGCTTTTTGCAGGGAGAGACTTTGTTTCTTTTGTTGGGTATTTTTCCCTTTTTTTCCTCCTCCTGGGACTGTCTGGCATCGCGTGGGCCCAGGACACCAGGGAAATCCCCGCCCCCCCCCCCCCCCCCCGCCGACTCCTACAGCCGGGCCCGGCAATCGCCCCCCCCTCCCCCACTGGAGAACTGAACCGGACTCAGAAGGACTCTGAATCTACCATCTCTTCAGAGGAAGGAGAGTTTTCATTGTTTTCATATTATCAAAATTTTTCCTATGCTTGTGAATATTCTATTTGTTAAATAAATAGTTTTTTCCACTTTTCTCTAAGGAAATTCTTCCCGGACCTGTAGGGAGAGGGGTGATTGGAATCGACTCTTCCTAGAGGATACCCCCCAGAGGTTTCCTCCTAAATATTTGCCCTAAACCAGGACAGCAGGTCAAATATATCAGACCTTTCAAGGGATTTGAAGGAAAACATTTTAGTAGGAGTGGAAAGAATTTTGAGACTCACCTAAGGCTGACCCCGGGCTGTTGTCTGAACTACAGGCAAAAACACTGTTAAGGACTTGAAAGAATAATCTGGGACTTTCCCCAACCCCCAAACTATCCAATCTGACAGTGGTACCCACTTTGCAGTGAAAATGATACAAGAGTGGCTACCGAGAAGGGAATTCTGTGCATGTGTTTCACACCCTACTATACCCAGGCAAATAGGATAGTTGAAAGGACAAATGGACTAACAGAAAGGTACCTAAAACCTCAAAAACCAGAAAGGGCAAAATGATTAGGAGAAGCGGTGGTGCTTGAGAACAACAGATGGGGGGTGAATGGTTGCCCCCAGGTTAATGTTTTTTGTTCCCAAGGGTCAACAACCCTGCCTGCTCATACTAGCCCAGAACACTCCAGCAATACATCCTTCTCTCCTGGACAGCTGGTGCTGGCAGAACTCCTGACCATTAGAAAGGTACCATTAGTACTCAACATCCCTTGAAACAACTATACCTGGAAGGCAAGAGTTGCCTATGGAAAAGAGCGCAAAATTAACACTAGATGGATTATTGCCTCGTTTTGACGTTATAGTTACTTTCTCAATTTCAGGAGGACTGAGAACCTCTTTGTGTGGCAGGGCAAAGGCCAGGAGACACCGGGCAGTTTGGCTATGTTGATGACTTTACCCTGCACTGCTCCATGTTTAATCCATTTAATTCACCATGTTGTCTGGAAAATGAGTGCCATAGCTGTGACATCGACTGACAGTTAAATATGTAAGGCCACGCTGCCACTTCGTCCCTGCATCACTGCCTGTTGATCCAGTCTGGCCTGTTGCCCTGACTCAGCCCATCACTGTGATCCTCGGAGCAACCCTGTCCAGAGTCCTGCTGATGCCGGAATGATTTTTGTCTTTTCTTTTATATACCTTTTACACAGTTCTCCGTATCCACAAGTATTAGCAGTATGCATACTTGCAACCTTTTACTTAGTTTAGTGCTTAGTGTTTTGTAAGTGTTCTGCAGGCCTGAGACTAAACACCCCAGAACTCAGAGCCAGGGAGACCAAACATTCCTACTATCTCAGGAACCCAAGGTCTCCTGACAGGAGGATTCTGTAAACTAGGGGTTAGCCCACCCCAACCTCATTATTGGGCCGCTTTGTTAGATATGCTGATGTGTAAAGTCTATAACTGGTGTGTGTGATTGATGGGAGGTGTGCATTTTGCCACGCTGTCACCTGGGTGAAGTGGATGCATCCAACAGGATCCTGATTAAAATACTGAGGTAAAGACCCCAACCCCTTTAACCGTGTCTAGTTTCATTTTCCTAACACCAGGAAAAAAGCATCACTGCACCTCTGCTCCAAGCTGTCACTCACCCACGTGTCCCTTTGACCCTTGCTGCGGGAGCTGCACCCATGAGGCCGTGCATCTCCAAGAGCTATGCAGGCTCATTCAGTAGGTCAACACCCCCTGTTTTGTGGACACCGATGGCAGTCCCTGATCCACTGGTGGTAATGCTCTCTTTTCCTCTCTCTCTGTCTCACTACTTCCCCCCCCCCACCTTCCTTTCTCATTTTCACTCCTTCTTTTCTGTGTTTTCTAGCACTCTTTCATTTGGGTAACTCCTTTTTCTTTTTGTTTTTCTCATTACCAATAAACGGTTCTCAGATACAACATTTGCCTTGTTTGGCTTAATTTCATTCCTGACCATCTAATACTACAAGAAGTCTTTACAGAATCCCTCAGTGGAATGCGACACTTGACAGTATGGTGCTAATAAAGAATAGTACTAAAGAAAGGTTTTTTAAGTTTTTTAATATAGCCTTCATAGGGGCTTTTAATAAGGATTTCTGGGGAGCAAGACCAGATTGCCTCTGCACTCCTACTCATAATACTGCCTCCCAGAATACATCCAACCTTCTTGATTATGATCCTTCCAGGCCTGTGCCCAATGAGAAAACTCAACAAAGGAAAGGTCCAGGGATTCACAGGCAAAAGGAGAGTATGAGGGAGCACTGGCAGAGAAGTAAGAACCCAATGCTCATGTTAGGTCACAGACTCCATTTTCTCATGAGATCACAGAGACCTGTTTGATGTGAGATTCCAGAGCCTCACTGGGCCCATCAGTGCTCCCTCTGGGTAACAGGGCAGCAGCTGCAGCAGCAGTGGTGGCAGTGGAGGCAGAAGGTTTCAAGCAGGGGGAGTCATGGCCCTGATGCACTACCTCCTGCTCCTCTTTCTTCTGGCCCTGCAATCCCAGAATGCCCAGAGCACTCCATTAGCTGGGCAGGGAGCAGGTGGGCAGACAGGGGACAGCCCTGGCTGAGAGCAGTGGGGCCAGGGCCAGGGCTGGCTGAGCAAGGAAGCCACCATGGTGTGGGCAGTGGAGCAGAAATTCCAGGGAAGGTGTGAGGGGCTGTAGTTGCCTCAGGGTGCAGCATGAAGAGAGGTTCTTTAGGTGCAGGGAGGTGAGGAGTGGCAGTTCAGGGCCAGAACCTCGGCCCTGAGTTGATGGTTATCCATCACTCAGCACTGTTTATCCATCATTCAGCCCTGGTTATCCATCACTCAGCACTGGTTATCCATCACTCAGTACTGGATATCCATCACTCAGAACTGTTTATCCATCTCTCAGCACTGGTTATCCATCACTCAGCACTGGTTTTCCAGCCTCCTGGCCATGCTCCAGGGCTCACCCACACTCAGGTTGTGTGGGCACACCACGGCTTCTCACTTGCTGTGTGAGCTGCCGGCTCAGTGCCCAAAGGGCAGCCAGAGCCCCCTGCAGCTGTGGGAATACAGACCTGGCTGTGTGTGCCCTGTCAGTACCTTCCACATCCAGGGCTTGAGGTATGACCCTGAGAGCAGTGCATCTGATGGTAACTTCTTTTGGCTGTTTGGTTGTAGCTGAGTCCAGAGGTCCTCCTCCAGCTCCTCAAAGTGATTCCATGCTGACTCCAAGCTGGTATCTCAAACGTGAGTAATCAGTCTGTATTTGACTCCATTGAATAAGCATCCCTTTTCCTTGTGGTATTCATGGGTAATGTACCTTCACACATAAATGTTCTTTTATAAATCTAAAACAGGGAAGGATTCCCAGAAGATACCTGAGGTTCCAAAGGGGCTCCTAAGAGCATTGGTGAAAGCTGCATCTGGTTAGTACATCCCACTCTGTTAACCCTGGGGCCTGGGATGCTGAGCTTTTGGCTCCTGTAGGGATGTGCTGTATCATACACAGCCAGAAGTGCTCAGTCAGAGTCTTGCTGCAGGGACACTCCATTTCACACCTCCTGGGGTGAGCCATAGAGGTGATCCAGCACAGAGTCTGCTCCCAGTTGTGCTTCCAGATGATTGCCTCATGAGTACAGCTGCTGCTGCTGCAGTTATACCATAACTGGTCAGAGCTGCTGTGTGCAGAAATTGGCATCCAGATGTTTGGAACAGGCCTGTGCTGAATTTGTGTTCGCCTCACTCTCAGCATCAAGGCAGGATTAACATCCCATGAAATCCCCCTGCCAGATCTCAGTGTCAGGAATGGGTTGAAGCTGGACCATCAATAAAAGGCTTTAGTTTCAAGGGATTCCTTGTATGGGTCATTTGGTTGATTCTGTCATGGGTGGTTTGGGTCTGCATTTCTTGTTGCACAGCAGAAAATTTGGCTGTGGATTCTTCCTGTCTTTGGGGACACAAGGCTCCTCAATGCCACTTGCCAGAATGTCCAGGCCATGGAACTGTTCTCCTGGTAATGGACAGCGGTTTCTAAATAACCTGTCCAGTATTCTTTCTAAAGACATGGATCGAGAGACTTTGCAGGAGGAAATGTTTCTTATGGTAGAAAGTAATAATGTGCCAGGCTCAGATAAAGAACAAGAGGCAATACAGGACACCAATACACTTCCTAAGCCTCAGGAACATTCAGAAAGTGAGTATTTGGGAGATGTTTGCTTAGGGAAATAGCATTTGTGCTGTATCCCTGCAGTGCTTTCCATGGAGGAATTGCAGATACCCAGATCTGGCCTGCAGCCCAGAGGAAAAGATGGGGACAGTGCTGCTCCCTGCCACACACTGGGCTTTTCTCCATGAGAACATGGGATCCCTCTTGCTCCCTGGCACTAAGACACCAGAGCCAGAGGAACCGATCTCTGAAGACAATAATCCTTGGGCATCTGAAGCGCACTGTGGCATTATCCATAGCACAGACACAAATGTTTACTCTTGCATTGTCTTTTCTCCTGCCAGGGTCAGCTGCTAGGCAAACAGCTGAGACTGCTGGACACTGTGAGCTGAGCAAGAACTATATCCTAGGGACTGCAGCAGCCTCGGCAGTGCTGCTGCTAGGCATACGGACTGGTGTCATAATCATGTCACAATGGCTGAGCAGAGACATGTGAGTTAACTTTTCTTTTAATTTATTTATTCCTGCTGTTTGCAATCAATATTTTCATCAGGCTGGAGTGAGTGCCAAGACAGCACCTAGCAGTTGTCTGTGGAAACCTCTGCTGTGCAATCCTTTAATTGTGCTCTAAATTCGAATCTGTGAGGAATTTTCTCTAACCCTTGCAGCAGAGCTCACCCAGCTGCACAACTACATAGGCGCAGACCCATGACCTCAACTCATCGCTCTCATGGCTGATGGTGCCTCTTCACATAACAGATGTACTTTGCTGGACTCACCTCAGCCCACAACGTTCGGGTGCCCCTGCTACCAGTACCAGCAAGAATATTTTATGTTACCAGAAGACGGCAATTACTGAAGTGGTAATAAAAAAAAAAAGAATATTTTCAAGAGCAGTAGTTATTGCCTGGTGTGACTGCAGCTGTTGCAGTAGTATGCACAGAGCCAGGAGCAGGCTGGAGCTCTGACAGGAGCTGTGAGAGACCTGCAGTGCAGTGCGGGGCCTGCTTGTGCCAGCCTCAGCCTTCTTTCCCAGCAATGGCCACCAGGAAGGCTTTCCTGCACCAGAAAAAGGACATGCTGAGAGAAGCAAAGTGCAACAACTTCTCTAGAAGCTCATTTGGGATGCTGCCCTGAATCAGGATGGTCAGGACCAAGAAGGAAGGATGTTCTGGGAAGGACTGTGGTCCAGTGCTGAGCACATCAAGAGAGGTGACATGGTGACCTTGATCATAGGGGATGTGACAGCCCATCCCCTTCCCCAGAGCTCAGAGAGGATCAAGGAGCAAAAAGCTGGAGCCAAACTGGGTGGGATACAGAGGGGAAGGAATGTGGTATTAGTCCCAGGAATGATGTTAAAAACTCAAACAATAACAGAGACAACAATTCTAATAAAAATGACAGTCTTTTCCCAGTAACGATGGGAAAGAAACCATAGGTGGAACAAAGCCCAGGAAGTGTTCTGTGGTGTTTTGCTTGAGAGAGTGGGGCAGTTGCATGTGCTGTGTGGCTTTCGAACTGCTATTATGGGGCTTTGATTAACTTTTGGTTCAGGTTTTGCTTAACCTGGGTATTCCCGACTCAATACCCAAGGTGATGGAATGTAGGAGTGTGCAGAAGGAGTCCTTCTTTCCTCCAGGTGGGAGGAAGTGACAGAGTGCCTGTCTCAGATGAAGAAAGCAAGGCACTGCAAGAAACCAGCAGGCCAGGGAATTGCTGGCCTGGACTCACAAGGCAGATTCACTGTGGTCCTGCAGGCTTTTCCCTGTGCCTGCTCCTGCTCAGTCATCTTTGGCCAAAGCTGGAGGTGTGAGTGCAGCAAAGCTGCTGTCCAAGAAACCCAAGAGAGCTCTCTGAGGCTGTTGCCTGCAGTGTGTGAGGTGGATATTTGCCTGCAGCAATTGTCAGAGAGATGCTCTGGACACTGTGGGATTTCACAGGGTTTCTTACACTTCTGGTTCACGTGGTGAAGACTGTCCTAAGACAATGCTGTTCCCTTTGAAGTGCTGAAGAGGAACCATTGAGCTGCTCACCCTTGTCACTCAATTCTACCCTCCAGCTCCAGCTCTGGGCTGTCTCTCAGGGACCTCTCAGCAGCCTCTGAGATTTCCACCTACTTAGAGGGCAGCCCAAGGCTCTTTTTAGAACACAGCCTTGCCTCAATTTTTGTATCAAGCCCTGCACACTCTTGTCACACAGACACCGCACTTGCAACCCTGCAGATGCACATGTGACCTGAGAGCTCAGGAACGCATGCAGGGTCATGCCCTGCAGTGCCATTTCTGAAATGCCTGGGCTGCGTCTGAGGTAGCTGACATTTCTACATGCCTCTGCAGCAGGAAAATAGCCCTGGATTCCATGGGGTGCAGTAAAACCACCCCTGGATTTCTCCTTGTGCGTTCCTCTGTCCAGTTGCCAGTCTATGGAGGCAGTATTCCTGCTGACCAGGATTCCACGAGGGCCTACTATTAACACAGCCCCTAGAGCTGTGTTATCCTCCACAGTTAGGGACACCAAAAGCACTTCCCCCAAGACACCCTGAACCTTTATGTATATGTATTTTGATTGTTATCTTAGTTGGCCCATTGGCATTCCCTCCTCATTTATATTTATGTGTACTTTAGTTAGAATGTTCTCCCCTGTTCAATGCCCCATTGGCCCCTGTTCCCTGATCACTTCCCTTACCCTTCCCTCTTGGTTCCCTGACCCACACATAATCTTTGTATCCCCCCTGAGCGCACATCTCATTGGACACTCTTGTTCCTACCCCCTTTTGCATATAAGAGCTGGACTCCCCTTTGTTCTCTGTCTTTGTCCCTGACCCCCACAGGCGACAGTCCGTGTTTCCTGATCCATCTGGGTGAGGGTAATAAACCTGACCCTGTGATTCAAACAAAGACCCCTCCAATTCCTTATTTTCAAGCGTGTGTGTTGCCCTGCCAGTGAGAGTGTGAGTAGTGAGTAAGTGTGTGGCTACGGAGGAGTTCTGCTGCCTGAACCGCTGAGACATCTCCAGAGGTCACGGCTCTGGACTGTCAGGCTGTCACCGGACCATGACAAGTGGCACCCAGCTCACCAGCTGACTGCTGTCCTGGAGTGCATCTCCTGCTGCTGCCCTCAGCAGGACACAAGTTGCCCTGGTTTTGCTACTTCCCTGAGGAGACCCCTGGGTTTTACCAAGGTTATCCAAGGGACGACTGACAACCCTGTTGTTCTCTGAGATGATCGGTCAAGCACCAACAAATACCCCTGAGACTTTTCAGTTGACCCCCGCTGGGTGCTGTGGGCACTTTTGGTCTTCTTTCTTTGGTTTCTCCTTCTGTCTCAGTTTGGGGAGGAGTTTGGCCTTTGGCAACTGTAAAGAGGGGAAAATGGGGGATGCTGCCTGAACCACTGAGATGTCTCCAAAGGTCACGGCTCCGGACAGTCAGGCTTTCACCTTGGCGGGACACGACCCTATGAGACCCACTTCTTGTTACTGAATGGGTCTTCCTGCACCACCACCCTACCAAAACCGTTACCATTCCACAGGAGCTGATGGCTCAACTCATCACTAGAGACTGAGTCCGCCTTCACACCTTAGCAGAGTGGGACTTTCCATGCATAATTTTGCCACTGACCATTGAAGCTCTGGAGAATTTGCTCCAGAGCAATGCACACCTCCAGTTTGCCCTGGATAGCTACCCAGGCCAAATTTCAATACACAGCCCAAGCCATAAGATTTTTAATTCTGTCTTTCATTTGGCCCCAAAAGTCATGCAAATTGAAGGCCTCTCCAAGCCCTGACTGTTTTTACCAATGGCTCTAGGAAGTCCCATAGATCAGTGGTGGCTTGGAAAAACCTGAGGACTCAGAAGGGAGGGAGTCTGATGTCTGAGTTGTCAAGTGGTCACCACAGGTTGCAGAACTGGCGGCTGTGGTTTGGGCCTTTGAAAGGTTCCAAGAACCAATCAATCTGGTTACTGATTTGGCGTATGTGGCAGGAGTAGCCATGAGGGCTGAATATTCGTTATTGAAAGAGGTCTCAAATCCTAATTTATATAAGTTGCTTTCGCGGTTGGTTTATTTGCTATCCCACTGGAAGCAACCATTCCACATCATGCATGTAGGGTCACACACTGACCTTCCTACTTTTATTGCTGAAGGTAATGACAAGGGAGACACCCTGGCCATGCCTGTGCTGACAGCCAACATTCCTGACATATTCAGCCCTGTGAAGATGAGCCACTCCTTTTTCCACCAGAATTCTCCTGCCTAGAAAAGGATGTTGGGTTGGTCAAAGGACCAAGCCAGGGCAATTGTAACAAAATGCCCAAACTGTAACAAATATCAAGTTCCTTCAATGACTACGGGGTTAACCCCGAGGCTTACACACTTGGCAGCTATGGCAAACAGAAGTGACACATATACCTTGTTTTGGGACACTCAAATATATTAATGTGTCAGTGGACACTTTTTCTGGAGGCATTTTTGCCTCGGCACACGCTGGGGAGAAGACTAAAGATGTCATCAAACACTTCCTTCTGGCCTTCTCTACCCTAGGTGTGCTAGAACAGCTTTAGACAGAAAATGGGCCAGCCTACACCTCTCCCATGATAGAGGAATTCTTTAACCAGTAGGGAGTTAGGCACATTATAGGCATACCACGCTTTCCCACAGGTCAATCAATTAATGAACGAGCCCATGACACAATCAAACAGGTCCTTGATCAGCAGCAGGGGGGAACAGAGAATATTTCTCCTGCAGAGAGGCTCTGTAAGGCTCTTTTTACTATCATTTTTTTAATAACTCACCTGCAGAGCCAAACCCCCCTGTCATCCGGCACTTTTCCAATTCGATCTAGGCCAAACTCACCAAAAAACCACCACTGCTGGTGAAGGACCCTGAGTCTCGACAAATACATTGCCCTTTCCCATTGATTACCTGGGGGAGAGGATATGCCTGTGTCTCAAATCCATCTGGCCCCAAATGGCTTCCAGGACGATATGTAAAACCATACACCACTGCACCAGATTCTTCTCTGACTAATGACCATTTGCCTGAGCCCGATACAGAGGGGACCAACCATAAGTTAATGCCTCTTGGCAGAGAAGGCAACAAAGGCCACCATCGTCAAAAGCTATTTGCTGCCCTGTCGCCTCTCATTGCAAACAATAAACTGGCTGAGTAGAACACTTCTACAGTTTCCCCTCTTGTCATTTTAGCCCATCCACCCTTCCTCCCTTAACCTCTCCCCCGCTCTGTGCTGTTTTCAGTTAATAAAGAAGGGGGAGGTGAGGGGGCCAGCAGACCTGTGGATTCCCGTGAGGGTCTGTTGGTAACTCAACCATAGGGCTGAGTTGCCCCTATCGAGAGGAAGACCAAAAGGAAGGAAAGATGTGAGGCTTTAAGGTTTTATTATAAGCTCATTCATCCCTTTAATTGTGTGCCCTTTTACATATGCTTTAGGAAAAAGGCAGTCACTCCCACAAGCCCACCATGGAGCTTAATCACCTCTCTGACATCATCGTCATGATGCTTCTGACCCTGCTGGCCATGAGTGCGGGATTGTATGGCAGCCCCATGAAAACATATGGGTTACCTTGGCAAAGGGACTTCAGGCACACAAACATTTGTTGGTCCATGGGCCGTGCAGCCAATCCCTTTGCCTCGTGCCTGGTAGGAGTCCTCCTCCAGCCCAACAATTAACTCTTCACAGGTAAAACACCCAACCCTGTAGACACCTGGAATGAGTGGGTGAGGATCTTCCTACATGCACAAGAGGAACCCCAAGAACTGGACCTGTTGGGGTCCTCCAGACCACCTATTGTATCCAAATCACGTATAAACTTACTACACAAAATTGGCTGGAGTTGGGTCAGCAGTAATCTGCATTCCTATAACAAGTTTCACCCACAAAAAATATTTACAGCGTGATTGACTGATATAATTATACCAGCCTGACACCATCCAAGTCCACTCACCACCACCTGAGTGCTCCCCAGGGGAGTCTTTTTTATCTGCAGAGACAAGGCGTGGGCTGGAATTCCATCGCGTCTGTAGGGAGGCCCTTGCACTCTTGGCTGGCTTTCTATACTCATGCTGAACATAACATAAAAGTAATGAGGAGAATGCCCTCAGGGGGAAGAGAATTAGCTAGAAGGCCATTCCAATGTGTCCAAGGAGATTTTACTGAACTGCCGCCCATAAAGAACTATAAATATCTATTAGTAATGGTTGATCATGTCACTCATTGAGTGGGAGCAGTCCCTGTGACAGGAGCCACTGCAGAGTGGTGAGCAAAATGCTACTTGAACAAAAAATACCTAGATATGGGATTATGAATGCCATCGATTCAGATAGAGGCCTACACTTTTCACCAAAGTCCTCCAACAGCTTATGAAAGCATTGGATACGTACTGGAAATTTCATACTCCTTAGCACCCTCAAAGCTCAGATAGAATTGAAAGAATGAACCAAACCCTAAAATATGTTCTGACAAAATGACCATAGAAACAAGGATGAATTGGTTAAAATGTCTTCCATTGGCCTTATTGCGAATTTGAACCAAACCAAGATCTGATCTTGGGATTTCCCCTTATGAGGCCATGTTTGGT
The DNA here is from genome assembly GCA_025920805.1 of Petroica traversi. NCBI lineage: Eukaryota > Metazoa > Chordata > Aves > Passeriformes > Petroicidae > Petroica > Petroica traversi. The sequence continues at coordinate 8,954,010 of JAHLSL010013733.1, forward strand.
CTACCATTTCTAAAAATCCCTGAAGCACTGGCTATATATGAAGAAGGGGAACAATTATCTAAAAAAGTATGTAAAACAAATTGCAAAAAATCTAGAAAAATTAAGACAAGAAGGATACTTACCACAAACTCTACTTGATTTTAAGATTCATTGTTTCACTCCAGGAGACTGGTTACTGATTAGATATTGGAGAAACTCACCACTATCTGCCAAATGGCAGGGCCTTTTCCAGGTGCTATTAACAACTGAATTGGCAGTTCATACCCGAGGGCAGTGATGGACACATGCCTTGTGGATAAAAGGGGCTGTACCAGAACTCACAAAATAGACTGTTCAAGACCAAGAAGATTTAAAACTACCACTACAAAAGAAGAGACCCCAAAAAGACTGACCAAAAACTTGTGACCAAATATATTTACGTTGTTGACATGAAGTTATATATTTTAAAAAGCTGATGTTATAAATTATAAATTATATAGTTAATTTGTGTTGTGTAATATTAACTAATGTACACTCCCTTGGCATGAATTGCTTTGAAGTTAAACAAGTCCTTTCCTACTGCCCAGGCCTCTGGCAGCAGGTAGTAACCTTATAGAGATGACCAGCACCTCAAAACCCCCTCCCATTCGCAAGTTCTTTTAATAATGACTGATTCTGTCTATTATATAACAAATTATTTATTAATAGACAGGAAAACTACTGACTGTAAGACTTAAAGCTAAACTACACAGGAATAAAAACAAAAAGGAAAAGCTACTAGTAGAATTTATACAGTGCACGATAAGGTACCTTTGAGTTACAGCCAGCGAAGAAATAGTATAAGCTTATGATTCAATGTATCTTACCATCCAATCATTGGTGCAGCACACATCGAGATTCTTTCTCTCAATCTCCAGAGAAGTAACCACTGGTCCAGAACTCCGGGAGCCTGGTCCAGAACTCCGGGAGAATTCTCTTGCACCTCCATGGTGCATGATTGTAGAGGCTTCTGCCCCAGTGATAACTCATGCATCTTTTATAGTGTAAAACGGTGTCTCTCAGTCATCAATATTTTCCTTTATCTCTTCCTACATCTCTTATCAAGACTAGGATGTTTATTCTTAAGGTCTGAGCCTCCTTGGCACCAGAGATGACTCCTGCTGAGTCTTTCAGCTCCTGGGTTATCTCTGATGCACCCATTATCTCTGGTATGCAGGAAGGGGGAGGAGGCTGCCACTGCCGCACTCCTATGAACCCCCACTTGTTAATATGTATGTTCTCTCCTAATACTGCAGAAAGCTGGTGCATTCTCCACTCACCATTGAACTGATCTCAAAAGAATACTAACTTGAAATTAAGGGAAGGGGACGAAGAACACAATATGAGTACTGGGGAGGCCAGTGGACCTGCCAACCAGAATCCTGAGAGGGCCACCCAGTCAGGGTGGTTTCAAGCCTTTCCCCAAGACTCCCTAAGGCATTGTTTACATTTATGTTAATCTTATTATCCCAATTGGCCTGTTGGCCTCCCTGCCCCTTTTGCCCTTATAAGCAGACTTGCCAGAATGTTCTTGTTCCACACCCAGTTGGCCCTTTCTCCCTAGTCCTGCCTCTTGTCCCTCCCCATTGGCTCCCTAGCCTGCCCATCCTCCGTGTACCACCCCTGGCTCTCTCCCTATTGGCTAATGTAAACCCCTCCTCATCCATATATAATGTCTGTTCTCCCTTTGTCCCTTGTCTTTGTCCTCAGACCCTTCAGGCTGTTGAATAAATCTGGATTCTGCACAAAGACCCCTCTCTCCTCTTTACTGTTGAGTGCATGGGGCCTCAACCTGCTGGGTTGTGTGCGTTACCGAGCCCACTGTGCGAGCACGTGGCTCACCAACCATCCTGCCCCAGGCTGCGGAGACACCTCGGATTTTGTTGCTGCTCTGACCAGCCAGGTTAACTCCAGGGCAACACGACAGCGTGCAACCTCCTGATCAAAAAGAAAGTCATAGAGCAACACTGGATCAGACCCTGTCTTTGTTGCACATAACACCTCAGCATTAGAAACGTGTCCGGAAAAGTAAAGGGCATGAAAACAATCCATACCTGACCCTTGGAAAAAATACCTCTCATTCTTAAACATACCAGAGAGTGTCTCTACCCCTTGTAAGAAATATTACTATCCATTATACAGCGGAGAGACAAGGAGGGCAGTGTTGTGAATCCACACTAATACCAAACCTAAATGTATTGATCTCAACAACCTTGAGATTTTTGAGAAAGAGGGTAAAGAGTATTGGCTAACAGAAAATGTGGGAAACTGGAAACAAAAATTGAGTGGAGAATGCTGCTTGAACAGAAATTGTAGAAGGATGAATTAAGTGCGAAAAAGTTCAGGGGAGTTTTGGTCAAAGAGAAAGAATTAAAGAAGGTAATCATATTCAGTGAAAAGGGTTTTATACCTGAGGGCAAGAACCTTTTTCTAGGCATGGTAGAACGCATCGGAAAAGGATTTAACGTCACTAATTGTTTGGTATGGGGAGATATGAGTCAAATTTGGCCATGGGAAGGAATTGGGGTAAATACTCCCAAAATTTTAAGAACAATAATAATCAATCCCAAGTAATCCCTAAGAGATATCATGAGGAAACTTGAAAATTAAAGATTGAGCCAATAGGTGAAGAGTGCACATGGAGAAAAGGAGCCAATTATAAGTCATTGGTAGGAATGTTATCATGCAGGAGATACTTAGTAACTAATAATATACACATCTGGTGGATACCAAAAGCCCCTGAGTTATATTGGTCAACTGATAAAAAGGAAAGATGTGTTTATGTTCAACACATGGGATTTTATCAATGTGCCACTAAAAACCCCAACCCATTTCAAAGTATTCCCTCTATTGCAAAATTTTGGGCAAGGGTAAAATCTACAAATCCAGATTTTTGGGAGGCCCCTAAATATGGTAGTTGCACTTTAGGCATAATTAAACCTTCCTTTTTCTTACTCCTCTGCAACCAAGAGAAAACCCCAGGAATTCTCTGTATGATGAATTACAAAGATAGAAACGGTAATTGATAGGTGGAACCTAAAAATGGAGAGAAGATGAGTGGCCACCAAAATGAATAATGCAAACATATGGACCAGGCACATGGGCCCAGGACAGCCCGAGGGGTACTGCGGTGGTTGAAGCCACCCCAGCGGTGAGACAGCCCGAAGATACCCTGGGTGAGTGGAACACTTGGGTGTAGCATCCCTCTAGTTCTTACAGTGGTTCCTTCCCAGTGATGTATCTGTTATGTAAATCGCCTCTGATTAATTAATTTCCTGTTTCTCAGCCCTGTTTATTTATGCATTATGTTTGAGAAAGTTCCCTCTCCCTCGAGGTACAATTGGCCTTCTCCCCTCCCCTGGTCTTCCCTGGTGTCACCCCTCCCTCACTCTGCTGCTGAACCCTGTCCTCGTTGGTTCCTCAGTTCGTATAAAGTCTGTTACTCAGTATTATTTTCTGTCCCTGGACTCCTCTGGAGCAGTACACTCTGGAATTCCATACTAAGAACCCCTCCCAAGTCTTTGTCCCACTGACACTAGCTTAACTCGGGATCTGTGGCAACCACCTGGCCAGCTGTGCCGCATCTCCAGCAGGGGACTGCAAGACCCCACCAGGGTGGCTTTGAGCAGGACGCCCTTGGCAGAGAGAGGCGCTGCCACTGTTAAGGCCCCAGGGCAAAAGCAACAATTTTACAGGTGGCACACGGACACAGGGACCTCATTTGAGGCTCCGGTTTTGAAGCATCCATGGCAGGGAAAGCTGTCAGGAGTTGCTACGGTGCAGCTGCTTTGCTGAAGGAGTGGCTAAGTTTTATTAGTTGCTCCCAAAAGGGCAGCTGACAACCCCCTTCCAAGAAGAAAGAAGAGGGTCAGCTGAAAAGTATCAGGGACCTCAGCAGGAAGCCTTCGTGGTCCTAAGGAGTTAGGAGCCAGGAAGGGCTAGAAGTTGAAAGCAGCTGCGACTGAGTGGCTCTCACCAGGGAGTGGTGAGTGAGGAAACTCCTTAGGGCCCCATTTTTGCTTGCTCCATTTTAGTTGCACCCTTCCTTTCTGCTGAGGGTGTGTTAGAAATGTACTATGATAAAAATTTACAAAGTTACTAAACTGTTTAATGAATGAACTGTCCATGTCTCTGCATCCCAAACCCTTCATCCCCAAACCTTTACCCCCAAACTCCTCATTTTAGAAATGTTGCTATGCTAAAAATTCATAAAGTTACTGATCTATTTAATATATTAATTGTTAATGAGTTATTAGGAAGAGTTTGTTAATAATTGGTTAAAAACATTGCATACTACTGGTCATTAAAAATGTGTAAGGATTGTCATTGTTTGTAAAGGGGAGGGGGAGGGTGTAGTTTTAAAAGAAACAGAGATGCCTGGCAGCACAAAGAAGACTCCAGAAAGGGATTGCATCACCAGGCAAAAGGACAAACCACCAATCACACAATGCTGTGAGTGGAAAGCTCTAGAAACAATTGCATCACCAGGCAGAGAATGAACTACCAAGCAAAAGACACCATGGGCAGTACTAAGTGGAAACGTCCTACAATCAGCAATCCCAAAAAAGGCCTATAAAAGATGGTGCCCCCGCCCCCTCAAAGTCTCTTCTCCATTCCTTTTCAGTGGACTGGTAGAGTGTTAGTTTATCCTTGGAAAATTTGGTTACCTTGTTGCCTACCCTTGTTAATAAAGCTTTAAATTCAATTGGCAGACTGATCAGCTACTTTGATTTGTGACAATTTTGGTGCATTGGCCAGGAAAGCGCAAGGCCTAGACACTCCCAGATTTGTCTGTGGGTGGTTTAGGGGAAGCCGCTTTCAAAAACCCATTCTGGAAATCGGCAACAAGGTAAGTAAAATCTCCTAGGAAGAGGACTATAATTCACTCCTCAGAAGGTAAGAAGACGCAACAAGGACATTTCTACCTCCTACCACTAGATCCCCCACCTCTGGAGCTAAGGGGGTGGCAGATACGGGCAAATTTAGCTAGAGGGGCTCGGATGAGCAAATCTACTTAGATTAAGGCTCGGGAATGAACAAATCTAGCCTGGAGAGGGGCTTGGGTGAGCTAATCTAGGTTAGAGAAAATTGCCCACTCCTGGAGGTAAGGGTGGGAGATAAGAGCAGGTATAGCCAGAGGAGGCATGAGTAAGCAAATCTGGCTGGAGGGGGCTCGAGCGAGCAAATCTAGTTAGATCAAGGCTTGGGGTCGAGCAAATCTGGTCGGGAAGGGTTGTCGGTATAGTTGTTTTAGTTTTGATTTCTTTAACTGGCTCAGGAAACACTCTTTTAAAGTTACTTTTGGCTGTCTTTTGTGGTAGCTCCTTTAGTTAAGGCAGAGATGCCATTAATATACTTTGTGGTAGTTTCATTTTCAATTTTAAGAAACAAAACCTGTTTTGAGTTTGTGTTGTCATATCTAACTTTTAAAAAGGGTATTATTTCTTTATTGAAATACAGTTCTAGGAACTTCCAAGAATAAAGAGTGACTAATTTAATTGTATAGGTTGCTGAATTTAACACCCTCAGTAATTTTAGTTAGTGCCTCATTATTTTAATATTTTTCTCCCCACTCCCACTTCACATCATTTCAGTTAACACCTCCTTATTTTAGTATTTACTTCTCCATGCCCACCTTACATCATTCAGTTAACGCCTCCTCATTTTAATATTTACTTTTCCGTGCCCACCTTACATCATTTAGTTTATGCCTTCTTATTTAAATATTTGTTTTCCCACACTCACATTACATCATTTAGTTCACACCTCCTTATTTACATATTTGTTTCCCCTCCCCAGCCACATACTTCATTTCAATTAACACCTTCTCATTTTAATATTTACATTTTATTTTCCCCCACTCACATTACATAGTTCTTTTACCACACATACCTTACATCCTTTGGTTTACAACTCCTTAATTACCTATTTATTTTCTCACGCCTACTCTATGTCTCCCCTACGTTATTTAGTTCAAGCCTCTGAGTTCACATATGCATTTTCCCGTTTCATCATTTTTAGTTAACACCTTTTCATTTTTCCTTATATCCCAATCCTACACTATTCCTTAGTAACTAATACTTCCTAGTTTTAATACCTACTCCATCCTTTCATATTACCTTATATTTAAATAAATTCTGGATTAATAAAATTAGAAAAAAATGGGAAATGCATGAGCAAGACTGTAGATTTGAATGACTATGTCCCATTGAGCAGCCCATTGGGGGAGATGCTGGAAAAGTGGGATGAGATCAAATACACAAAGGAACTAGATAAGATAAAAATGATAAGATACTGTATGAAAGTTTGGCCTAAGAAGCCTATACAAGGAAAAACAATTCATTGGCCATGGTTTGGATCAAAGGAAAGGTGGTTATGTATTGCTTTGAACCGTGCAGTATCAAGTTACAAAATGGTGACTGAAGAAGAAATAGTTTATACATTTGCTGGCTAAAGAAATAGTTTATACATTTGCTGGCTAAAGCATACAAGCGAAAATATAGAAACAAAGGTACTAAAACTAAGTAAAGAGGCCAGAGAGGAAGGCTCTAAATTACAAGAAAGAAAGGAGCACAAAGAAAAATGCCCTAAAGTGAAGGAAAGAAGGTGGGACCCCATAGAAAACCTCTCATTTCCAGACCTTTTCCTGCTTCCTCCACTTCCTCCACCAGTTGTCTCAGCATCACCTCCTCCGCCAGACATTTCAGCAGCACCACCAACTCCTGTAGATATCCAACCTGTGTCGGTGGCCACCCCCACATTGTAGCTCCCACGCCCCAGGCATCCCTCCCATACCTATACCCGCTTTACCTGATGCCGGAATGATTTTTGTCTTTTCTTTTATATACCTTTTACACAGTTCTCTGTATCCACAAGTATTAGTATGCATACTTGCAAACTTTTACTTAGTTTAGTACTTAGTGTTCTGTGAGTGTTCTGCAGGCCTGAGACTGAACACCCCAGAACTGCAGAGCCAGGGAGACCAAACATCCTACTATCTCTGGAAACCAAGGTCTCCAAGCAGGACAGATTCTGTAAACCAGGGGTTAGCCCACCCCAACCTCATTATTGGGCCCCCTTGTTAGATATGCTGATGTGTAAAGTCTATAACTGGTGTGTGTGATTGACGGTGGGTGTGCATTTGCCACGCTGTCACCTGGGTGAAGTGGATGCATCAAACAGGATCCTGATCAAAATACTGAGGTAAAGACCCCAACCCCTTTAACCATGTATAGTTTCATTTTCATATCACCAGGAAAAAGGCATCAAACCTGCCCTTCCAGCTTCACCATTACCCATGCCCATGTCTTCCACCCTTACACCTCCCCCACCCCCTGCACCACAGCCATCCCAAATTACCCCTACACCTCACCCACCTCCTACTACCCCTATAACTGCCCAATCCCCTCTTACATCATTGGTCCCAAATTCAATAGCTACCACTCTCCCACCGAGCCTGCAACTTGTGCTACTGACTCCAGATAATCCACTGGTAGAACAAGGCATGACACACAAAAATGAAAACTCTGAGGCATCACATTGTAACTTTCTGGAGGAAGTTACTACCCACCCATATGATACAAGGTATAAGAGTTACAAAATGGAAGAAGGACTTAAGTATATGTATCCATTCAGGGAAGTCCCAATGGGTGGAGCCTTAGGTGGGATAGGCTTTGTAAATGCACCCTTTACTGCTTCGGAAGTAAGAGGATTTAAAAAAAGAAATAAAATTCTTAGTGTAAGATCCAGTAGGGAAAGGCAATCGAGTTGATCAGTTCCTGGGACCAAATTTTATACATGGGAGGAACTAAATGCTATTTAAAACATATTATTCACCCCAAAGGAAGTGCAATTAACTTGTGTGGCAGGTATAAGAATCTGGGAAAGGGAAAATTGGCAAGGCCCCAGCGAAGTAAAAATGCCAAATATTATGCCTAATTGGAATACAAGTGATGAAAATGGAAGGAGAAACATGAGAGAAACATAGGTCATTAGTAATAAAATGTATCAAAGAGTCTTTACTTCGAATTAGTAACGCACGACTTACTTTCGAAGCACAAGAAAAAGATGAAACACCAGTCATGTGGTTAGAAAGGTTGAGAAAAAGCTTTCTATTATATACAAACACTGATCTTGAAAGCCACGAAGGCCAAGTATCTTGATATTAGAAGTATCAGATATTAGAAAGAAATTACAAAGGATCAAAGATTGGCATGAAAAGAATCTAAATTAATTTGTTAAGAGAAGCACAAAAAGTATATCTGAGAAGAGATGAAGAAAAACAAAGCAAAACCAAAACTGATGGTAACCCTAGTTAAGGAGGCCAAAACGCAGGAGTCAAAACAGCAAGAATCAAAACCAAGAGACTATTATTAAACACCATTAAATACTGAAAACAAATAATTTCAAGTAGTCTGCTATTACTGTAGCCAAAAAGGCTACATGAAATACCAGTATAAAAAATGAAAAACTGACCAGGAGATATACCATTAATCCCAGAATAATACAATTGAAGATTGTACAATTGAACAAATATCTAGAGCCCTTGGTAAATTTAAAAATTGGACTCTAGGGAGAGGAATATGAATTTTTAGTAAATACTGGAGCAGATCAAACACGTATACATAAAGTACCTCACCCCTATAAAATAAGTTGGGGGGGTGAAAGGAGCACCTTCAAAGGTCACAAAACTAGCACAAATATTGGGAAAAGCAGGTTTCTTGCCAGAATGCTGCCAGACAAAAATAGTACCAAAGAAAGGCACTTGCAGTTGGGTTTTTAAATGAGACTTTCATATGGGGCTTTTGATAGGGATTTCTGAGGTATGAGACCAGAGTGCCTCTGCAATCCCATGCACAGTGCTGCCTCTCAAAATACATCCACCCTTCTCTTATGCTGCTTCCATTCCTAGGAAGAATAAGAAAATTCAGCAGAGGCAAGGTTCAGGAATTTGCAGGCAAAGTGGGTATAGATTGGGGAGCACTGAGAGAGGCAGGGCCCAATGGTGATGTGAGATTTTAAGACCCCATGGTGTCATGAGGTCACAGAGCCCTGTTTGATGTGAGGTTCCACAGCCCCACTGTGCCCTCAGTTCTTGCTCTGGGTAACAGTGCAGCAGCTGCAGCAGCAGGAGCAACAGAATGTTTCAAGCAGAGGGGGTCATGGTCATGATGCACTACCTCCTGCTCCTCTTTCTTCTGGCCCTGCAAGCCCAGAATGCCCAGAGCACTCCAATAGCTGGGCAGGGAGCAGGTGGGCAGGCAGGGGACAGCACCCAGCCCTGGCTGAGAGCAGTGGGGCTGAGCCAGGAAGCCACCATGGTGTGGAAAGTGGGGCAGAAACTCCAGGGAAGGTGTGAGGGGCTGTAGCTGCCTCAGGGTGCAGCATGGAGAGAGGTTCTTTAGGTGCAGGGAGGTGAGGAGTGGCAGTTCAGGGCCAGAACCTCAGCACTGAGTTGATGGTTATCCATCACTCAGCACTGTTTATCCATCATTCAGCCCTGGTTATCCATCACTCAGCACTGGTTATCCATCACTCAGTACTGGATATCCATCACTCAGAACTGTTTATCCATCTCTCAGCACTGGTTATCCATCACTCAGCACTGGTTTTCCAGCCTCCTGGCCATGCTCCAGGGCTCACCCACACTCAGGATGTGTGGGCACACCACGGCTTCTCACTTGCTGTATGAGCTGCCGGCTCAGTGCCCAAAGGGCAGCCAGAGCCCCCTGCAGCTGTGGGAATACAGACCTGGCTGTGTGTGCCATGTCAGTACCTTCCACATCCAGGGCTTGAGGTATGACCCTGAGAGCAGTGCATCTGATGGTAACTTCTTTTGGCTGTTTGGTTGTAGCTGAGTCCAGAGGTCCTCCTCCAGCTCCTCAAAGTGATTCCATGCTGATTCCAAGCTGGTACCACAAACGTGAGTAATCAGTCTGTATTTGACTCCATTGAATAAGCATCCCTTTTCCTTGTGGTATTCATGGGTAATGTACCTTCACACATAAATGTTCTTTTATAAATCTAAAATAGGGAAGGATTCCCAGAAGATACCTGAGGTTCCAAAGGGGCTCCTAAGAGCATTGGTGAAAGCTGCATCTGGTTAGTACATCCCACTCTGTTAACCCTGGGGCCTGGGATGCTGAGCTTTTGGCTCCTGTAGGGATGTGCTGTATCATACACAGCCAGAAGTGCTCAGTCAGAGTCTTGCTGCAGGGACACTCCATTTCACACCTCCTGGGGTGAGCCATAGAGGTGATCCAGCAAAATCTGCTCCCAATTGTGCTTCCAGATGATTGCCTCATGAGTACAGCTGCTGCTTCTGCAGTTACACCATAACTGGTCAGAGCTGCTGTGTGCAGACATTGGCATCCAGATGTTTGGAACAGGCCTGTGCTGAATTTGTGTTCGCCTCACACTCAGCACAGCACTGAGGCAGGATTAACATTCCATTAAATACCCCTGCCAGATCTCAGAGTCAGGAATGGGTTGGTGATGGTCCTTAAGCATGAGGCTTTAGTTTAAAGGGATTCCTTTTATGGGTCATTTGGTTGATTCAGTCTTGGATGGTTTGGGTCTGCATTTCTTGTTGCATTGTAGAAAATCAGCTGTGGGCTCTTCTTGTGTTCTGGGATAGAGGACTCCTCACCACTTGCCAGAATGTCCATGCCATCATACTATGCTCCTGGTAAGGAACAGTGGCTTCTATTTAAAGTGTCCCATGTTTTTTCTAAAGAGACAAAGCATGAGATTGTGCAGAAGGAGACCTTGCCAACAGCAGAAAGCGACAGCGTGCCAGGCTCAGGTGAAGGAAGAGAAGCAATACAGGACACCAGCTCACTTCCTAAGCCTCAGGAACATTCAGAAAGTGAGTATTTGGGAGATGTTTGCTTAGGGAAATAGCATTTGTGCTGTATCCCTGCAGTGCTTTCCATGGAGGAATTGCAAGTACCTAGACCTGGCCTGCAGCCCAGAGGAAAAGATGGGGACAGTGCTGCTCCCTGCCACACACTGGGCTCTTCTCCATGAGAACTTTATGGGATCCCTCTTGCTCCCTGGCACTGAGACACCAGAGCCAGAGGAACTGATCTCTGAAGACAATAATCCTTGGGCATTTGAAGTGCACTGAGACCTTATTCCTAGTGCAGAGCACAAACCTTGTCTCTTGCATTGTCTTTTCTCCTGCCAGGGTCAGCTGCTGGGGAAACGGGCGATACTCTTGCACAGTGGCATCTCAGCAAGAACTACATCCTGGCATCTGTAGCTGTCTCGGGGGTGCTGCTGCTTGCATTAGTGTTTGGGTACATAGTCACCTATCAGCTGCTGAATAGAGACAGGTGAGTTGGCTTTTCACTTTTGAGTTATTTGTTGCTGCCATTGGCAATAACGTGTTTGCATCGTGTCCGAGTGTCAAGGCAGCTCCTGGCAGTGCTCTGCAGAAACCTACTCCATGCAGGCTTTTAACTGTGCTTTTATCTCATATCTGAGGTGTCTTCTTGGAAATCTATTTCTACAGGAAGATCCAGGAAGATGAAGATTCATCGTCAGAATCCAACACTTACTCTTATTAGGACAGCAACGATTGAAGTAAAATTAAAGGTCAAGCCGAGTGAGTAGAAGACCCAGAAGGGACTGAGAGAGCCCAAGCCAACAAGTTCTACAAGAGCTATCACCTGTCACCATGGATCTTTGTGGCAGTGCTCGCCCAGCTGTACCCTGGGTGCAGACCCCTCATCTCTGCCTGCCTGTCAAGGTGCCAGGTGTTCTAGGTCACCTAAATGTTTTTATGTATATTTATATATAAATTTATATTTCCTGTACATCAATCCAGGTAGTCTGTGTTGCTGTTTTTTTAAGACTTAACAACTCACATAATGAACTTGTGTGTTTTGCCCTGTGTTAATGGAGGGGTGATGTGCTGAGTCCCTTGGAAAAGTGGGAATGGACACACACAGGTGCTCTTTTGTTTCTCTCCGGGCTCTGGATGGGATTGCCAGTTGCAGGTCTCCATGTAGTGACCCAAGAAGCTACACTCTGTAAGAAGTTGCGTTTTGTAATTAGGAAATCAAAATCCTCTGGTACCTTTTAGATTGCCTTGATCATCTTAAATCTTAATTTCATCAATGTAGAAAAGACAGGAAATGATTACATCTTTGTAAAAACTAACTATGGGGGACAATGAGGGCTGACTTTCCTCTTCTGGGAAGGTTCTGATGCCTAATTCAAAAATCATTTCATTGTTTCAAGAATTTCACAGTTTCACTGGAGGTTTCTTCCTGGGGATAGTGTTGCAAATCTTCTCGATTGCTGACAATGGAAGGAGAGTGAATGACTTCAGCTCTTCCTGAGCACTGGTTTATCTGTAAGAACACCCACAACATAAAAGCTGTTCCCCACTATGATTCACAAGGGCCTTCTGCTATTCCTTTTGGTATTGGCACTCACAGGGGTAGTAGTTATTTGCTTCACAATATCACTTCCTTTTGTAAGTTGAATATCTTCTTTTCCTTTTTAAATTGAATTTTTTCCCCTTCAGAAAATGAGCTGTTCTTAAAGATTTATTTCAGAATTTCTGAAGGTGTCCAGAGAGACAAAGGGAGCCTTGAATTTTCTGAACTCTGAGAGCACAGGGGTAGGGATGACCACTGCCCTGCTCTTGCTGGCCAGCCTATTGCTGATCCAGGCCAGCTGTCTCTGCCCTTCTTGGCCACCAGGGCACACCCTGGCTCCTGTTCAGCTGCTGTCACCAGCACCCTGAGGTTCTTTTCTGCTGGGCATCTTTCCATCACTCTGCCTCCAGCCTGAGGTGCTGCTTGCTTGTTGTGACCCAAGAAGCTGGAACTTCACCTTTTTGAATCCCTTACCATTGGCCTCAGCCATGATCCCTCTGTCCAGATCCCTCTGCAGCGCCTTCCTGCCCTCCAGCAGATCAACACTCCCACAGCTTGGTGTCATCCATGGGTGCACTCGATCCCCTTGTCCACATCGTTAATAAAGATACTAAGCAAAACTGGATGGCTGGTACTTTAGATGTTCATGTAAGGAATGACAGACCCAAAGACATAAAAAAGGAGGATCCTCTTGAGAGGGCAGAAAGCCTCTTGCCTGATAAATGCATGTGTTTTCTTTCCCAGTAATAACGCCACAGGGCACCTCCTAAAAGGTCAGTACAAAATACTAGAATACCAAAATGCAAAAGAAACAAGCATCCTACTATGGCTAGGATATTACTGTAGTTCTTCCTCCCTCATGAGAAGGGTCGACTAATTTATTTTTTCCCTTCTGTCTTCTGGTTTTTCTTACTTGTATCCTTCCCAAACTGCAAACAGTATTAACTTACTGCATGAGATATCTGCCTGTGTGGGAAGAAAAAGTAGTAAAAAGTTTTTGGTCTTTGTTTTTATTTGTTTGGAATGATGTAGTAAGTTGTACTCACAAGTAATTCAAAGCTCTAATAATACTCACTGGAACACATGCAACTCATGGCTTAAACCACTAGTAATCAATATGAAATATTAATTATTCATAAATTAATTAAATATCTTTTTGTGGCAAATCCTTCCACTAATCACATAAGAGCAACTGTACTTGCATTAAAAAAATGCCAAATGTTTCCAGCATTGCTGCACTCTCTGCTATTTTTACATTTAGTAGAAGGCATACCAGCCTCAAACTGTTCAAGTTGCTTTTTAGTTTTAGATAAATGCTTAGACAAACAGCTGACAGTAATTGATACAAGCATTGCAGAGACAGTAGAATTTCCTCTTATCATACTTCTGTTGATCCTTCTCAAGTGCTGTGACTGTTTTTGCAGTACAGTGAGAAATACAAAGACTTCTCCTGTGTGTATTGTTCAGGCTTATTAGTATCCCCTTTTCAAACACGGGTTGAACTACCTGACCCATTAAGGTTCCTTCCAACCCCAGCCTTTCTGTGATTCTATGTCTTTGTGTCACTACAGTGGCAGCTCCTTTGTTCAGTACATTCTATTCTTTTTCAGTGACAAAAGCAGTCTTTGTCATTTTTGCAGCAGGCAGAGAACTAATTAGGCAGCAGTGACACTCTGTCATTGTCATGAAGAGTAAAATATTGAGGATTATATGTAGAATTCTGTAAGAAAGAACTTTGGGCTTGTGAATGTCTGGCTGTTGACCCTTGCTTTGAGATATTCTGTCTACTGTCACAGAGTGTCCCAACAATTCCATTCTACATTTTTAATACAGAGTTTAGAAGTCACATATTTTTCCATTGCAAGGCTCTGCATATAATGGAATAAATAATTGCCACATATCCAAGATTGTTTTCCAAGATTTTCTGCATCCATTTGCTTATTTTTGGGAGAAATGACCAAAACCAAACCAAATTCTTCAGTATTTTTCTGAATTTCACAAAATAAACAGAGAAATCCCCAAAATTCCAGAAGGACAAATTAATAGGTGCTTACTTATAGGAAGGAATTTGAAGTATTCTTTACTGAGTAGTTTTCATGAAGAGTGTATCACAGCTATATTTAACAGTACCAAGTAGTTTCCTTTAAGACAGTGCTAAAGTTCCCCATTTCCTTAAAAAATAGTGAATTTGATAGAGTTTTTAAGAACAGCTTACAGATTTTCTGGAAATGAGAATTAATTTCCTGACGTTTTATCTATGGACCAGACAGTGAGACTGTCATTCTGGTATTTTTGTGAGAGCTGGTTCTGAACTAAGAGGCATTGAAGCACATCTGATTAGTTTGCCTTTTCAGTTCTAAGAATTCGGTTGTTGTGAGAGAAGCACCACAGAAAAACATGTTTAGACCATCTCACTTCTCTCCCAGCCTCCAGCTCATGTTTTCATTTCAAGTTTTAGCATCAATTTTTATTATTTCCCTTTAGACAGAAGAACTGTTGCATGGCCCAGAAACTCAAAAACTCTATTCAAGGTCAGTACATTCTTCAAAGTGTATGAAACCAGCGTGGGACCTAGAAATTGTAGAAGGGCTATTCAGGTAGAACATTTCTAAATATATTTTTCGGTTACCAGACATAAGTAAATTTTTAATGTGGTGTGGGGTGGTCGATGGACCGCGTGCCACGTTCTCCTCGAAGTGTCCCTCGTGGAGTCTCTCTGATGGTGCCACGCAAGCCCCTACACGAGCACTCACCCACACCCTTGCAGGTGACACCAGCAAGTCACTCACACACAAAGTCTGCAGCGTTCCTGGAGATAAGGAGGCAGGAGGGGTTCTTTGTATAGGATTCTGAGAGGTTTAACAAGTTCAGCCTTGAGCAATCTGAGGAACAAAGAACCAGGCACAACCCAGGGTCCTGGGCTTTACTGTGGGTACAACAATGGGCGGGGGAAACACTAAAACACTAACAACAAATCAGCTGAGGATCAAGGGGTGGAGAGCAGGTGGGGTGACATTGCAGCAGCCAGTGGGAGAGGAGAGGGGAGGGGTGAGAGAACCAGGGGCCAATGGGGCATCAAAGAACTTGCCAGAACATGTAACCATAAAAAAGGGCGGGGAGGGCATCAGGCCAACTAACAAAGGAAGATTAACATAACGTGGTGAGCCGATGAGGGGGAGAAACACTTTGTCACAGTCTAGGAGGAGACCTCAAACCTCGGAACTGTCCCACCATCCAGTTCCTACCTCCTTGGGACCCTTAGGCTCCTCGGCTGCTTCTGAGGCAGCCTCAACTACTGCAACAAATTACATTTTCGCGTGTCAGATTTTCCAGCTTCTCTTCTCTTCCCATGATTCAGAAATGTAATGAGAAAATGAGTTTTTGATTCTTCATAATAAAACGAGAGAAACAGCAGTGAGAGTTTACACAGTCTGTTTTTGCAGAGAAATGAAAGAAGGCACCATGAGGATAGGAAGTGATGGACAGTCCTGAGACACAAGGAAGATCACTGTTTACCTAAAGCAACATCAGAAAGAAAGTGAGTAAATACAGAAAAAATTCTTTAAAGTTTTGTTTTACTGTGGTACCTGTATTACTGTGCAGAGTCATTCATTCTCATCCAATCCAAGCATTCCCACTTACTTTAATCCACTTGTGTGTCTTAACTTACAGTTAAATAGTTACTGCACTGGAGTAAGATCTGTCTTCCTGCTTTTTGTTTGTTGAAATTGCTCCCATGCCTCTGGCTGAGAACAGTAGGTGCTGCAGAAATGAAAAAAAAATAAATCTGGGTACAGAGAATTTGATAAAAAGAGACCAAGACTCACTTACATAAAGAGATGATAGATGACCTTGGGCTTTAAAAATATGCAAAAAGAGCCACACAAAAAAGGACAAGGAAGAGGAATTATAAGTGTTAATAAATGCAAAGATATGACTGCTTCAGAAAACAAAGTTTTATGGGCCAAGAAAATATATTTCATGTGCAGTCACTGTAGATGATATATCTATCTGCCAGATAAATACATCTATGGTAGATGTATCATGGCAGACTAACTCACTGTGGCCATTCCAAAGACTGAAAAATGACTGATACCGAAGAAACAGTGATGGGATGAACAGTCAGAGAAGAGAAAGGAGACTGGAGAGTCTGGAAGACCCAGGGAAGGTGCAGCTTTAAGAAATACAGGTAATGGAAGAAAGTGAGAAAAATGCAGCTGTTGGAACTGGAAAACAATCAGGATATGAAGCATATGAGATATGCCTACCTTCAATCTGGTCAATCCTCTTGCAAGCAGGGTTGGAAGCAAGGAAGAGGAGAATGAAAGTTACTGGAAGAGGCACATCAATAAAAATGTGTTTGGTTCTTGAATGAAAGTAAATTGAATAAATAATCAAAGTAAACAGCACCTTTTCCCCCATCACTGCTGTTGATTGGTGTCTATTTTTTGACTGAAAAATTGTATTGCTAATTCATTTTTGTTTAATTATGAAATCAAGTTGTTCTAGCTTGCCCTGGTTAAGGAGATTCTTCATTATGCTGTAGATGGAGTTACGCCAACTGAATCTCAGGTTTATAGCAATTCACTAAAGAGGGAACATCACTGCACCAACCCCAAAGTAAGCAAAGGGTATTTCTTTTTCTATCCAGAGGGGAAGTGGTGAGCACAGTAGTGGATGAATTGCAGTCCTCAGTTTCTGACATTGAAAGCACCCACACAGCCATTTGCCCATACAATCAAATAAACCTTGAGCTTCAGCATCAGCCTGAATAGAATACTTCAACTGAATAAGAAACAAATTTAATGAATTATTGTATCTACATATATACATGTCCTTCATAATTTCTAAAGGAAAAGTAGGACACTTATTTTGCAAAGGCTCATATGCTAAATTTCAGACATGTGAGTACTACTGAGTTAGATGATCCTTCTCATACACATGGTACTTGAAGGGTCTGAATTTGTAGTCAGATTCTACAGCACATTAAGCATGTTAAAGAATGAATAACACTGACTTTATTACATTTTTTGCAGAAATACACCCTGAATTCCTAAAATTTAAAATAAACTGTCTGTACAGGAACTTACTACTCTCCAAAGAGTGGTGTAATTTGCCAAGGGAACAGCACCGTGATCTCTGTGTGTGATTGATAGCAATAAGCAGAATGGAGTATTGCCAGTGTTCAGACAAAGGCAGAGTATAAACTGAGAGTATAAACTGAGCACTTTTTTACACAAATCTTTCCGTCTGTCTCAAAAAGCTAAAACAAACAAAAGAATTAAATATTATAAACCAAATTCTTAGGAGCAGTGGTGTTGAAACATGCTAAAGTAGCACAAAATCTCCAAAATGCGCTCTGGTGATCTCTCTCTTTGTCTCTACATAGGAACTTCAGATTTCTAAATGCTCTTAACAGCATCCTACTTAAGTATCCTTGAATAGTTGTGTGGTGGCCACCTGTCATCAAAAATCTTGGGAACAAATACAGGGGACACTTCTTAGGGATTCATTGATCTACGTAAGTGAGTTTGAGGATCCAAATACTCACTTGAGACAGCAGGAACATATTTTAGAGGATTCAGGCTACATCTGTGCTCTATTTAGGAACTGGTTTCGGCTCTTTATCAATGTGACTGGGAGTAAAATTCAGGATTTGGATGAGTCCAGTCCTGTGGAACCTCAGAGGAGGTGAGGCTGCATTGTTATGCACTCCTTGCTTGCTGCCAGCTGGGATGGACAGTGTGAGCTGTATCCATGCAGTGCTGCCAAGGGACCAACACTGCCCTGGTGCATCTCTCTGGGATGTGCTGCAGATGCAGAACTGTGCAAGCCTGGCCCAGGCCTGTGCTGAGGCCAGGATGTATGCTTCTCAGAGGCCTTGGAGTCACAGTGTCAGACAATGGTCCAGAAGAAAGAAAAAGATTCAGCTAACTGCTTCTTTCTTTATTTTGGAAATACAGTATTTGTTTATCTTACAGGACATCATCATTTAAGGCTTACCTTCTCTGAATTTACTCTGGGACTGCTTTACAATACTTTATCCCTGTATAAATCCAGAGCTGATGCTCTTTTCCCATTGAAGGGATACATCCTTCTGGCATAATTTGACCCGTTCAAACGAACAAAGTACTCTTATTTTGAAATAAGGCTCGACCTTCTTAAAAGTTTTTCAAGAACAGCTAATTTTTTTCTGAATTCAATGTCTAATTGGAGACAACTTTCAAATGTATGCAGTCTGGTTAGGTATTTCAGAGGTTTTGGGAAAATTATATCCATTCTGAGGAATGATGCCCTAATTGTTGTGCCAGCTTCTACCTGCACTCAGGTAATATGAAGCTTGACAATCTCTGAGTGTGTTGCAAGCCCCACACTGGAGCAACCAGACCTTTCTGGCCATTGAAAGGAATAGTGTGACAACATTGATATTCCAGTATCCGGTTATCTTCATTCCACTTTGATGTACACAAAACAAAACCAAATTAACAACATAAAAATGCACAGAAAAATCCAAGAAGCATTTTCACTAAGACTACAAGGCCAGACTTCATGGATTTCACTGCATATTGCAACTTAAGTCTGTGGATGTGTTTCAAACATTCCAAGACCTTCGTTTCTCCTGGTGTGTGCAACTCTGTGTGCTCAAATATGGGGTAAATTTCTATGCCCAGAAAGTGATTAGAATTAGGAGAGGATTCCTGGCATGCTGCACCTCTGCGTACAGGATCTCATGTGGTCCAGCTGAAGCACAGCTCTGCATTCTCTCCCGCACCTGACTTCACAATCACCTGCTTGGCAATCAGATCAAAGAATTTAATCTGGTTCACAGATGGAGAGCAGGAAGGAAACTGCTGTGCTGGAATGCTTAGAGACCAGAGATCCATGGAAGGGACCACCAGGACAGAAGTAAGACAGGAGCCTGGCTCGGCATGTTAGGCTTGAGGACATCACTCAGGTGGCAGTAGGGACCCCCAGAGACAACAGGCACTGTGGAAACATCAGTATCAGGTTATTGAATGTTACACAGAATTTTCCTGGTTGTTGATTTTAATTGCCTGCCATGAATCTTGTTTGTTACTGTGGCAGCAGTTTCTAGTGCCTCCTTTTCAGCTGGGTCGCTCAAACTATTTAATCCTTCAGGCTTATCAAGACACCCCTAAAAATCTTACAGCATGTCCTTTCAGTCATTTATTTTTCAGTTTATTTCTATCTCATTAGCTACTTGTCACTGGAACAAGTGATCAGAGAATAGTGGGGGGTCAAAATGTGTGTCTGTACACCAGCTGATTTATTTCAACTCAGTCCCTGAGGTAAAAATTCAGTTAGAAAACATAAATACTTGGTAATTTTTTTTTTTTCTTTAGTGAGTCTTAAAGCAGTTTAAGTGTCTAAGCTGAAAAGAAGGATATTGATACTGGCTCAGCAGCAATTATTTTCAATAAAAAACTTAAAAATGCTTGAATTGAAGTACATAATTCAACCATGTATTGATTATACTCAGAGTTTTCTGCCTTGTTGCAGATGAATATAGCAGTAATCAGGTACCTGGTTTTTTTGCTTTCAGAAATACATATTTTTACAAAATTTGAGTCTCTGATTTTGGAAAAAGAGAACCATAATATTTTTTCAATATTATTTGTTAGGTATACTTGTAATTTGCACTTATTTTCTTGGAAATATCTTGTGGTTTTTCAAAGAAGATTAACGTGTAGCTGTATCAGTGCATCCTTATGCTATACTGTCCAAGGTCTGGATGTGTGATGAGTGAGGGACATATTCTTAAAAGAGGATTCCTAGGCAAGTAATTTGTTTAAATTCTCATGATTTAAATAAAGATTCAAGAAAAAAATTAATTTATCCCATCAAAATTAATGTACAGCACATATGCATATCAAATTTAACTATTTCTTTCACAGGAACCAAAGGTATGGACACTGTTTTAAATCTTCACAAAATTTAAGATGATGCCAGCTGAATTTCTAAGGGAATTGTCTGTTAACACCATCAGTCCTATTGGAGAAAGTTCTAAGCAACTGGTCTTTCTAGATGCAGCTAGGAAACTTGCATAAAAACTTTCGTAAAAGGTGATTTGATTCAAATGGAGAATTTTTGTTCTTGCTTTTGTTCTTGATGAGTAGCCCTTATATGTTACATTTATGGAATGTGTCCCCCATGACACCAGGCATGAACTGTGGTCATAATTCAATCTGTGGGGAAGACAAAAGAGATGCCACAACAAAATGATATTGCTTTATCAACAGAGCACTACAGATTAAGAAGTACAGCCCTCACTCCTCAGTTACTACTCCCTCAGTTCTTCATTCTTATGTGAGAAAAGTGTGTTTTATTGTTTCCACTTCATCAAGAGTAGCATTAAATAATTTCACTAATGCAGTAGGTCTTTCTTTGTTGTCATCAGGATTACTTTACAGTTAAACACTTCACAGAGTTGGGTGAAATCTATTTCTGGAACTGAATCAGAGTTTCACACTTACAGCTCTTGTCTACCAGTAGTTTGCATACTACAGAGGAATTAATTTTGAGACTTCATGACTAGTACTGTTCAACTTTCTTTTGATGGAACAAATGGCTTGATTGATTTCAGCCTTCAGGAAAAGACTGAGTGCCCTTTTTCTCCTATTAGGTGACTGATTCTGTGTGTTGTCACACGCAGGCTGGCGTTCCCAGAGACAGTAGGCTCCTTGTGCAAGGACAGCCAAAAATGCTGCAAGTGAGAATATTGTTAGCTCATTCAGTGGGCTGGCAGGTGATTCAGAAACCTCCTGATGATAAGCAAAGTCCTGCCTCCAGAATGGAACACTGTTCACATGTGCAGGACAGGTGACTGGTTTGGGAGCAGCTCTGCAAAGGGGACCCGAGGTCCTGGTAGACCAGAGAACCTGGATTCAGTAGTGTGCCCACAAGTGATGTAGGTCTGAACCTGGAGCAGGGTGTCCAGTTTTAAGCCTGCAGTATATGAGATATAAACCAGAGAGAATCCAGCAAAGGGTCACTTAAGGCATTAAGAGGCTGGAGTAAGAAACTGTAAGAGACTGGCTGCCCAGGAACCTTGGCCAGTAAACAGCTACTCAGCACAGACAGGGTAATGCTGGAGCAGGAGATACCTAATCTTACTGGTTCTTAAATATATCCCTTATCCATATCTACATTATGTTGTTTACTAGGTCTCTGCTCTGTGCCTCCTACCCACATTACAGTTTCATCCTCCTAAGGATCCCCAACAGCTGAGGCCAGCTTTTGTTCAGACATCCTCTGGGCCTGAGGTTTAAGCACAGGCTCTAGCTATAGTATCACCTTCTGTAACTGAGCAAAGAATGCAATTTCTCTGCTCATGTATTTGAGGAAAGTAATTTATCCAGAACCACTGGTGCTAGAGTGGCATGAAAAACACACTAAATCACAGACACCAGTCACTTTGCAGTAATGCCAGCAATTATTTCCATTCCTCTTCCTGAGATCAACTCCATCCATTCTCTTTAGCTGTGATACTCACGCCATTCTACAAAGTGATACTGACAATACCCACCAGATTAAGAGGCAGCACATTCCTTGTCTATAAGCCTTTGAAAAAGCTTTTCAATTTTCCCATGGGTTTTTCTTTAACTGCACCTGCTTCCTGCATCTCCAAGCAGGGAGTGCAATTGATTACTTGAAGCAATTTTGGCAAAGGGTGTAGGGACACTGCCTGGACAGTGCTGATGCAGATCAGCAGTGCCATCCTGCAGGGCACACAGAGAGCCTTAGCTTCCCTCTGGAGCTGCAGCTAGATAGGTCCTGATGCTCTTTGTGAAAAGACAGCCAGAAATACTGCAGGTGATTAGACCCAGGGCTGCTCCATCATCATCATCATCATAACCTGCAGGAAATATCACCAGTGACAGCATCTGCCTCTGTCCCACCTGGCAGGTGCCCCCAGGTACTACCCTGGAGCTGGCAGCTGGCATTTTTGTTATTCAAAAGTTTCAAAGATTTGAAAATTAGCATCCCCACAGCCACTTTCTTTTTTTGGAAAGCTGCTCAGGTGAAGTCTGCGTTTTCCAATAAATTTCAATATATTGTCATTTTAACCTTCTATTTTGTGATGACTGTTTAGATAAAGATCCTGCCTCAATGAGCAGGAGAGCAATTTTTTGCTAGTGCTGTTATAATCCTTCATCCTTAGGAAGGCAAGATTCCTGGGATCCAGATTCTGGTTTAATTTTTCACAAACCAATCACAGTTGCATCTACTCTGATAAATACAAACCCAATTAGATATTTTTAAAATACGGTTTTCTATTTACATAAAAAGTTTGAAGATACACTTCAGTCATGTTCTAATATTCCATAACCAACTATTTTTGAATTTTTAGTGACAGTCCCATGCTTAAATGTTTACTGTACTTCTAAATTCAGCAGACTCAGGAATCAAAACAGTAGGAATTGTCAAATCTACAAGGCAGAGCATCTCTGCAAATATTTGCTGTATATGCTCAGCAGGCTGGCTGCCTGTTCCAGAGCTCACCTCTGAGCACCTCAGCTGCTCCTGTGGACAGTGAGCAAGTTCCTCTCCCTTACCTGTGCTGATCCACCACATGCCCAGTCATGGAGCTCTGTGTCTGCACAGACTTTGCCCTCACTGTTTGCTTTCTAGACCACACCCTTAAAACTTGTAATTCTGAAAGGTATCCTAGCTTTAATTTGATTTAACTGATGTTCTTTAAGAAAAAATAAATACATTATCCTAACCTTTGAAAATGACAGTGAGTTATCTGTTAATTAAACTGGTAACATATAATAACCTTGTTCATTAATGACTATTGATGACAATAGTTATTTGTTATGACAACGTGATTGCAGTCTGTGAGTGCACGTGTGCACATACGTGAGGGGCTTAACACACATAGGAAGACTCTAAATATCATTCTTTAAAAAATTATTTATTCCTTAGCAAGAAAGTAGAAACAAGGTCTTCCACAACCCCCCTTTATTTGTGGTAGCTAACACAGCATCAGGTTCCTGCATTCAATCCCCTACACATAGACCACTCTGAAACTGATGGACAGATTAGGAGGAAAATCACATACACCCGGTCACAAAGCACAGAATTTTACCCCAAACACTCATAAATCCATTGTGTCTGCTCTATTTTAAAGGGCAAAAAACACATGCAGTATTAAAAAAAACCCTAATAAACTGCATAATTTTCATTAGATATATTCCTTTGGATTTTCCCTGATTAGGACACAATATCTAGAGAGATTAATTAATTGCACATAAAGATGAAGAAAAAAGAGATACTTTCTAGTTCCTTAAAACATCTTCTCAAACGGAATGGTTCTGACACAGCTGTGTTGGGCATCACTCAAATGTCCCAGATTGAGTGCAGTTACAGCTGTACGTGTGCCACACAATCCTTTATTTATCCAGGTACTAAGAAAAAATTGTGAGACTCCTGAATTTCCGTAAAGATAGGAGGGGGTAAAAAAAGCCCAGAATAAAACAAATAAATGTACAGGCAAAAAATCTAAGTGAAATTTCTGAACATTCACCCAGTAACAAAAACATGAAAAGACAGAAGACTACAACTATCCCCAAAGACATGAATATAGAGAACACAACTCCAGCTTCAGTATGTTGCTTTGCTTTTCATAAAACTATTTGCATCTGCATAAAAAATTTCAAGACAAGTACAATTCACATCTGCAAATGGCCACAACCATTTGGAAAACTGATAGTCTATGTGTGTAATGAATTCTTTAATGATTCTATTTAGCATTTATTCATCGCATCAGAGGCACGTCCAGTTCAAGCTACTCATTTCAGTGCAACAGAAAGCAAAAGATGTAAAAGTCTCTTGTGGTTGGTTAATAATTAAATCACAACATCAATTCATACACAGCAGTGTTTGCTTCTAAGAATTTTGGTCTGGGCTAAAAATCCCCCCATTATTTTTTGTCTAGGCATTTTTTCAAGAAAAATACAGGGGAACTCACTTTTATGAAATCAAGAGTTACTGTCTTTCTGTCAACCTCCTACTGCACAACCAACCATATGTTTTCTTTGGTCAGGAAGTGTCACTGTAAAGATTTCCACTGAATATATTTACTAAATGTGTGTAGGGCTGTGCTGATAAACTAACGCAGTGTTACATACATATTTACAGAAGATATTAGACCAGCAAATATACTGAGAAAAGACTGTATTTCAAAGGCCTCGGGTTGAAAGGAAAGAAAAACAACAAAACAAAACACTCAGATTGTCCCTCCAAATCACTTCTTCATTGCAGTGGGAATCCAGGCAATCCTATTTGTACTTCTAACTCAGTTGGAAAAATATTAAGGATTTAAGGATTTTATGTGCCGTGAAATATATGCAGGTTTGCCTTTTAATTTTCCCTTCTGACAGTGCTCTGGCAAGAAGAAGATTCTCACTTCAACTGACACCAAAGGGTTTACACAGTGCAACAATGCCTAATTCTATTACTGAGCACTTCTGCAATTTGCTTCTTCCAAGAGCCACTCAATCCCATTTAGCAATCCATCTAAAGTTGCAGCTACAGTGTCCTGTATCTGTGAAAATAAAATTAAAAAAAAAAAGTTAATGTATTAGAGATAACAGCTAACAGGATCTAACAATATTTTAATACCACTCTGTGTCCATCTGTAAAGTCAGAAAAACTTATATCAACTCTAAATTTTTATCACTAGTGTAAAGGTCCCTTAGACTAAAAAGGTTTTATAAGAGTAAGAAAACAAACAAAAAAATTCCTCATAATAGGAAAGTTTTCATTCTTGGTATCAGGGTGAATTTCTTTTCAGTTGTTCCACCAGTTATTCAGCAGCATCATACTTACTTTGCAAGCAATCCATTTGAAAATTCTTCTTGTAACTCTTAGAGCAAAAATGCTGCTAGCTTTAGACTTCCATGCATATTATTAACACTCAGATTTTGAACTTGCCCACCCAGTGGCTATTATAAATGGTATATTTTATAAAATCCTATAAACGTTTTCCTTATGAAAGCAAAGGAATTATCTCAAATCAGAATTTTTTTTATTAAGTTATTCTTCAGCTACACAACATCAACAAAAATTAATTCTGTGTGGCTGAACCATGCTGATTTATACTGTGTTTGACAAGCATAAAAAAACAGGACCTCACCCTAGCTAAAAAACTGATCTGTCAAAAACTGAAGACATCACATCAAGTGAGTAAACAGTCTTCTAAAAATGTCCAAAAATAACCTGTCTTTTGTGCAAGGTTGTGAATCAGGAAATTTAGGTTTAAATGAACTGAAGTTTCCTTACTCCCTCCAAGACTGTCATTTGTCCTTCCTTATATTGTTACTCCATCTGAAGTCTCTTGTGTGCTTTTAGTCACTTATCTCCTTGTGTTCAGATAGGCTGAATGATTCATCTTAGAGGACCAGAGAAAATAAATCCTTCACTTAAATGGAAAGCTCCTGCACTAGTGTTGAAAGGTGCAGATTTCCTTAGGTAGGTACAGTTAAGGAACCTGAAAGCCTAAATTAAATTTAAACCACAGAGAAACAGAAAATAAAGGTTTAAGAGCAATTACCATCCAGGGCTGATGCAGCACACTTAGTTGCAATTGATGTGCCACGTAAACACAGGGAATTCTTTTCACATCAGCGTGAGACACACAGGACAAAACCAGCAGAGGTCTGTTTGGAGGCCCGAGGGCTGGATCAATCATTGCCAAAATACGAGCCAGCTCCTCCTGACGACTGTGCTCTAAGAAACAATTTTTAATATATGAGTCTCAAGTATGCAAATACAAGGTGTTTTCTTTTAATTTTTAATTCAGAGGTGATGAGACAGAGGACTGGAAGGGCCAAATGATCTTATTCTGCTTATCACAAGACTTACTCATCTGCTCTTATGTTACACAGATATTGATGACATTTAGATGTTACTTAAAGATCTTCATAGTCTCTACAGGCAGCCTATTTCAGTCCTAACATGAGAGCATTTTCTGAGTACCTCAAAGAGATCAAAATTAAAACAAGCCATTCAGAAATACTCACACAGTGGACTCTTCCCTACTGAATGAACTTTTGTCCCTAGTATATCTCATCAAATTTTTTTACCTGCCTCTTTTCTGAGCTAGCCCTTTTCCTCCATTCAAAGTGATGAATGTAAAGACAATTACGATAATTGTTATTTGGATTATCATCTTACGGGACTAACCTGATTTAGACTAATTGTGTATTTTACTGTTTTCCTGGTAAAAGTTGTTTCCAGGCTATTACAGCACAAACAATGTATTTTCAGTTTCTGCTATACATACCCAAGGTTTTTGTTTGTTTTTTTGGTTTGTGTTTTAATTCAGTTAATTTCCCCCATGTAATTTAGATAGCAACCGTATCAGTATGTGCCACAAACAAAACAAGGGGCCATAACCCCTCACAGGTTGATGACACTGTCATAGATAAGAGACCTCTTCAACAGGATAAGCCATGAAGAAATAGCAGATTTTGAAAGAACCTGAACATGGATTTTGATGTATTGCATATTCCTTGTTATCTAACTCTCCAATTATTCACAAAAGATAAATAAAGAGAAACCCCTTACCTCTATGTGCTTCTGCATTAGCAACATAAATGAATCCATCAACTACTTCACACACCTTCCTCACTTGAGCGATTACACTGTAGTGCACAGCTTGCTGATTCCCCTCTGTGCTGTTCTCTTGGTAAAACATCTTATTCACAGCAACAGCTTGCTCTTCCCTTGCTCTCCTCCTTTCCACACTGAAAGGTATTTCAGCAGTCAGGTTAACTGAGAATGCCAAAACTAAATCCTGAAAGTCGAGGTGGCACAGGAAAAGGGGCTGAGCCAGCAAAACCTTTCATTTCTCCCTGTCCCCTCCTGCCTTCCTTCTTCCTGAGTGCACTCACAGAGATGAGTAGCAGTCTGCAAGATGCATATAAAAATGCACTCCAGGATCAGTTTATGGAGTGTTTCAAAAGAGGCTCAACCAATGTGTCAAGAGGGATAGAAGCCCTGTAATGTACCTGTTGTACACCTTTGGTACATATATGGGTTGGAAAAGCTTTATTACTTTCCTGTGAAAACTTATGGGTTGAAAAAAAACAAAAAGCAAAGACACGCATTGAAACTTCAATTTATAAGGAACATCCATGCATGAGAAAGTGCACCTGAGAGTCACATGACAAGACTATGAAGAAAAGTATTAAATAAATGAGAAACTGTACTATTTATTTGGTGGAGAACAGATCTTAGCTTACCTCGTGGTGGAATACAGTGTCACAATATTGAATTTTTGATTGTTGTTAAACTGAAAACTGACTCCTGATCCAATTCCTACAAGGAAAAAAATGAATCTATGAGATTACAACTATTTGGCTACTGAATACAATTAAGGGTAGTTCAAAAATTCCAGTGGGGTCACTAAATTAATATATACAAGCCTAGATATTGCTGTTAGGGGTAGCAGATTTACTATTTTATAATTAAACTTTATACATGTTCCAATTGATCAGACCTTTAATTTAATGAAAATCAAGTCAATGGTATTAAATCTATTTCATATTTCTGATTATTAGACTTGAATATAAAAATTTAAATCAGAAAGGAGCCAAGCTTGTGTTTATTAGCTGAAACTGGCATAGAAGAGGCTCCAGTCTGCTTATGACAAGCTGCATTGAGTAGGACACATCAGAGAAATTAAGATCCCACTAAAAATCACTGTCACACTTTCTATAAATACGATTTAATTATTTTAATTCTGCTGTGCTGAAATAACCATTAAAAAGCAAAACATTTTTGTCTCTGGCTTGGACTTAAGTCACATTAGACTTTCAAAGGAACTCCTTTAAACATTAAAAAAAAATCCCTCTCCTGCTGCTGTAACTCTTCTAACTCATTTGGTATCAGAATACTGAATCATGTAAGGATCAGCCTTGAGTTTCTGTGTAAAATCACAATTGTGTTTTTAGCCACTTACTACAAGCAATACTGAAAGAAAGGCCTGCATGCATTTATCAATTACAGCAGCAGCTGTAACATGGAATTTTGTATGAAAACAGAAGTACAAGGAACAAAACTATTCTTCTGACAATGTGAATTTAATTGTAAATTCACTGAAGCTCTAAGTCTGTCCCAAATGTTCATTGCATTTATCCTTCTGAACAAATCA
The DNA here is from genome assembly GCA_025920805.1 of Petroica traversi. Classification (NCBI taxonomy): domain Eukaryota; kingdom Metazoa; phylum Chordata; class Aves; order Passeriformes; family Petroicidae; genus Petroica; species Petroica traversi. The sequence goes on from JAHLSL010013733.1 coordinate 8,982,600, forward strand.
GAGAAAAAATGGTTTGGTTTTACCATGATTCTACTGAATTTTAAGGATACCAAAAAAATAATTCATTATCTTCATTTCTTTCCTCAAGTTTTTTGTGTTACATCTATTTACCAAATAAGGCCAAAAGATAAAACCATCATTACCATCAATTTGTCTGTGAGGTAGGCCAGCTACTAGCAGAATTTCTGGGCATGTCATCATCTTTTGTACTAAAGAGTTGTCCAGCTGTTCCAAACCTGGCCCAAACATGGCAAAGCGAGGTTCTGCTTGAGTGACCAGGGATTGCAGAAAGGAAGTCACAGCCCCATACCGGGGACGGCTCGATTTCAAACTTCTTCTGCCCTGAGGACAGCTCTTTTTATATCTGTGTAAAACAGATGCAACTAGAAATTAAACACAAAATACAAAAGAGATATTAATCCAATAAATTGATTCAGGCCCCACACTTCTTATGCTTTCCTACTGATACAACTCAAAGCATAGGTCAAAAATTATGAAGTTCCAAACTGATGGTTTCAAGAACCAGTACAAAGCAGGCAAAAGCATCAGTTCTTCTGAAGTCCAAATACTGACTTTTTGAGCCTTAGTATGTTTCTATCTATAGATCCTTCAGTTTATTTAAAAATAAAATTAAAATCACAAATTCCCCATCCTCACTGAATACAGAACATAGGTAAAATAATATCAAAGCAGAAGAATCACATTAAAAATAAAATTTTAAAAATAAGGCTTATGAGTGCATTTTAAACATTAGACAGCTTTTGTGTTTACAACAAGTAACCACCTGGAAAGAACCATTTTCCATGTAGATACAGAGCAAGCAAGCTGAGGAAGGAGACAAGTGCTGTCTGCCAGCTTCTGTGCCCATTTGGTGCAAGATGATAGAAGCATGGAAAGACTGGTAATTGAGGAGAACAGTAACAGTCAGACAGACATCCTAGAGCAGCAGCTTCAGTCTGCTTCTGTAGTCATTGTGGGCTGCTGTGGGACAAACCTCTTCAAGGAAACATCAAATGTGTGCTCCTTTATACCCACTCCGAGATGCTTCAGTTGAGATGAGCAAAAATGCTAAGTGCACAAAGCACAATGGAAATCAGTGACAGGTGGTTTCAAATAGTGATTCAAACCTAACCAGATTTAAATCCAATTTCAAAATCAATATAAATTTTGCACGTCAAATTCTGGGTGTACTGTTCTCAACTCTTAAGAGATGATGATGGTCACAGAGAGTGCAGAAGTTACTGCACTTACCATGAAGGAACATGTTAAGCACCACCTCTGGAAAATGTAACCACAAATAAAAAATCCCAAACCAATCCACAGACTACTACTGCAAATTGAGGGAAGTGAATGAAATTTAAAAAAGAAATCACCCCAAAATAATCTACTTGTTTTAAGGGTCCTTCTAAGTCATCCAAACATATTTATTGTGTTGCTATGCTTTTCAACTATATAGCTGAAACCAGTCTTACAGCCTTTGACAATCAGAGTTAAAACAACTTGTTATTCTGTACATATTTTGTGTACTTTTTTTATTATTAGGTTGTCCACATAAGATGAATAAAAATGAAGATTCATTCCACTTGCTGTAGTTTGAAAGTTCTTGATACTTTTATAAAAATGCTTGTGTGGCACTGAGAGCAAAGAACACTTCTTTATCAAGATCAACAGTATGGAGTATTTCTGTGCCATAGCAGACATGCAGGTTACTAAAAGCTTTAATTTTGTTTTTAGCTCTTTTTTTATAATCTTTCACATTCTTGTTGAATTTCAAACAGAAACAGCTGACCAGACCACGAAGCAACAGGAAATTGTACTTCCAAAATAAACAACGGATTTGAGACTCATCAAAATTTAAACAGCAGCTTTACAGCAGAGCTTTATTGCTGTAAATATGAAACATTTCTGTGGGCTGAATAGTACTGCTGTAGGCACACTTGAAGTCATGTAAGAGAATACAGAGATACTTACATCGCCATGTAATCATACAGCGCATTGTCGCTGACCTCTGAAAAGGCTTTATTAAAAATCTCCAAGTCTGGGAGTGATTTCCAACAAACAGATGTCCAAGAGGGGAGATCCCGTAGGAGAAAATACCTCCACAACAAGGGGTCTTGCACAGCTGCCCTCCAGTAGCAACTCGTGCTTCCTAAGCGGCACAAATCTTGGGGCGAGAGGAAGGACATGATGTTCAGCTGCACGTCGATCTGAAAACCATTGAGAGCAGCGGTTTAACGACTCGGGAACTCGGCCGTGAATTAGGACGGGGTGGGATGCAGCGCTCTGCTCTCCCCCAGCCCGCCCCGCCCTGTGCGAGCGGGCCGCACTCACCG
>JAHLSL010013733.1:8989932-9009441 GCA_025920805.1 Petroica traversi
CGGGATTGTGTGGGCGAGGAAATTCTTTCGTTACAGACGCGTTCGGCGTCTGCAGAGCCCTGTCCGTCCCCAGGGAGAGTCCCAAGCGTGGCACTGTGTTTACAGAATTTACGGAATCAGTTTACAGGTTGGAAAAGACTTCTTGGTCCAGCCTGTGGTCGAACACCAGCATGTCCACCATGCCACCGAGTACCATGTTCAGTCTTTCCTTAAACACCTCCAGGGATGGAGACTCCACCATCTCCCTGGGCAGCCCATTCCCATGTCTAATCACCTTTTCCATGAAGCGATTTGAAACAACGTTTTAGGAAGTATTTTGTGAAATACGTTGTGAAACAGTATGATGTCCAACCTAAACCTTCCATTGCACAGCTGGTTGCCTGCAGAAGAGACCAACCTCACCTGGCCACAGCCTCTGGTCAGCCAGTAGTGGAGAGTGATAAGGTCATCCCTGAGCCTTCTTTTCTCCAGACTAAACGCCCCCAGCTCCCTCAGCTGCTCCTCAAAGGACTTGTGCTCCAGATCCTTCCCCAACTTGTTGTTCTTCTCTGGACTTGCTCCAGCCCCACAGTGTCTTTCCAGAACTGCAGGGCCCAGAGCAGGATTTGAGGTGTGGCCTCACCAGTGCCCAGCACAGGGGGACAATCCCTGCCCTGCTCCTGCTGGCCACACCATTGCTGATCCAGGCCAGGATGCCATTGGCCTTCTTGGCCACCTGGGCACACCCTGGCTCATGTACAGCTGCTGTCACCAGCACTCCCAGGTGCTTTTCCACTGAAAAGGGGTTTTTTCCCCATCAATTAATGATTTCCAGCCTCAGAGCAAAATAGGTGTTGCCCACAAAACAAACTGAAACAAAGGCAGCAAGCATCAAACCCACACTTAGTTTTCAATAACGAATGAAAACTACACTTTAGTATTTAATTACTTAAAATGCAGAAGTAATAAAGCTGTGAAAAAACATTAAGTCATCTTCAAACTACATACCTTTGATTAGAGAAATTAAGCACTTGCTCCAACATTTTGACCAGCTTTAAATAACACTCTTCAGGAACTTCATAAATTATAAAGAGTTTTCATATTTGAGGAAAAAAATGGTTAGTTTTCCTTTTATTTTTAACAAAACCTTGCTACTATGCAGCAGTCAATCATCAAATATTTTATGTTTTCTCGTTGTAAAAGTGCTACATTTCCCTAGCCTTCTTCATATCTTTACCTGCCTGGAAAAAGCTAATACCTCAGTGCCTATTGTAGTAAAACAAACTCACACAATATTCAGAGTGTTGTCAACTTGAATATTTTGTAAGAATAATTGACTGGAAACATTTTCTCCTTTTGAGGTCATATACTGTTCATTGTGTCATTGCCTGTGTTGCACCAAAGTATCTAAAAAACCACCCAACCAACTGACCAAACAAATAAAAAAACCCTCAAACTAAACAAACCAAGCAAGCAAGTAAGCAAGCAAAAATCCACCAAGCCTCCCCCCACCATTTCCCTCCCCTCCCCCAAAAGTGTCATTTACTGGAATGCTTTGGAAGTATGGAACTGTCTATTTACAGGCAGAGTTATTTTTGCTGTTGTCTATCTTATGTCTTAAGAAAGAATTGCCAAACAGTTTAAATACAACAAAAAAAGTAGAACCTTAAAAAGCAAAATTCTGTTTTCTTCCCAAAATGGTTTGATTTATGGAAGAAACCAGTGTTTTGATTGGATATGTATTGTTGATTATTCTTGCATAGTTGATATTTAGGTACAATTTTTCATCAAAGGAACCGCTGTGTTAAGAATAGCAAAAGTATTCTGGTAGCTAACCTGTGAGTGGAGGAAATGGTGCTTCATGCCTTAGTGAAATACAACACTTTCCATGTTGTCAGCTTTGAGCTGAAAAAGCCTTGTGAGACATCCCCTTTTTCAGATCCTTTGCTCCCTAAGTCCTTAGTTTTCCTCTTCAATCCCCAGCTATGATTTGAGTGCTGCTTGTTTTCATACCTAGTCAAGCAGGCAGGTACGTCAGCTCTTTATAGTGAAGGAGATGTCACCCAGTCTTCAAGATATCTCCTGTTAAAAAAAAAAAGCCACAAACAACCTAAACCAGAACAAAACACCAAATGGTTTTATGTTGACTCATCTGATAAAGGAAGTGGTATTTTTTCTTCCTGTGTTTCAGGCACTGCTGCAGTTTATTTTAGTTTTATCTGTTTTAAAAGCTAGATGTATATACAGTGACTGTTTTTTTTCCAGAAATTGTTATCCACTCTTCTGTAAATATCCAGTGCAATTGGTTTTGACTTTATCAGTTGCTAGGACGACAGAAGTGTCTCTGTGAATACCAAACTGGTAAAATAGAGGTTGTTGCTACAAAGGTTAAAACAAAAAGGGGGTGACACAAGCTTCTCTTGAAAGATTGTAGTGTTTTTTATTTCCCCCAACCGATTTTATCATTAAATGTGTGAGTGGGCAGAAGACATCACTAGTGGCATTTTCCTTGGCCCTTTTTCCTCTCATACCCTACATACTTCCACTGGAAGCTGGTTTGTGAGGAATAGAGATGACAGGACTTGCGGGCAAGAGACTGCAGAGCCTGGAGCAGGGTCTGGGCTGAAGTGGGCTGGGTGCTGCCTGCTCACTGCAGTCAGCAAGCCCTTGCCCCAGGCAGCCTCTGCCTCTCTCCTGCCTGGATTTGGCTCTGAACAGCCTCATGGCTATCCCTTCCCCAAGCTGTATTCCCTTGGACACTAAACCCCCGAGATGTTCTGTAGTTTGTATGGGTGCTGTGCTAGCCTTCCCCTACACTTTGCAAAGTGCTTTGGTCTGAAGACTGGTGTAAGATAAGGTGTCTGATTATTTGAAGGAATGGCAACTTCAATTGCCTTATTTTTTGCTTTTGCTTAGAACCTGTTTAAATGAAATCCTTGTCAGATATTTCAAGGAGAGTGGGCTGGTTTGGAGTTTGCTACCTCTCACCATTCTTCTCAGAGCTTGGGAAACTTAGCATTCGAATTTCTAGAGCTTTACATGAAGGTGCATCAAATACTTTCCTGAATATTTCCATGTTTAAAAATAAACTCTTTCTGAGTGACACCATAAATTATGTTGAAGCAAAAAAAGTTTCATTTAATATTCTAGGGAACAGTTATGATAAAATGATCTCTGGTGAAGGAATTCACGTCGGATTTGTGCTCTTCCAGTGCCTAGCCCTACCTGTTTTAAAGGCTACTCTTAATCAATATGGAAGGGGTAAGATGTTTGCTGTTTAGAGACATGCTCTGTTCCTAAATTGATGGAAGAATAACAAGAAGAGTGTTGTTGTGTGTCAATGGTGATGGAAGAGGGAAAGCTAGTATGTTTTTGTCCTTCAGAGGCATTGTCACTAGGATTCTCCTGGTATTTTGGGTTTGTATATAAATACATCTCTGAGTGCATGTGCATATAGGTGTACATGGTGCAAAGTAAAGTAGATTCTGTAGATTGCTATGGTAGATTCTGTTGCTTCTTTCCTTCCAAACCACATGCTCTTCTTCTCCTTGGGAGGTGTGTGCTAGAGAACAGGCTGGTTGTAATGATACACTTGGGAATTAGTTTTGTCCTGTGGAATTCCATCAGCACTTGCTAATTGTCATAAATAAAATCAAAAGTTTGGCTTTTGGATAAAAAGATTAAGTTAAAATATAATTAATGAAATTATTAATTAGTTCCTAAAGTTAATGAAATTTTGTAATTCATGTTTGAGTGTTAAAAGTTAATTTTAAGTGTTAAACAGAATTTTAGAGCTCACTTTTTTATTAGAAATACTTGTAAAACCTAAGTAGAATCTTTAGATGTCCCAGGAAAGGGCCTCCACCCATGGCCAAAGGAGCTTGGCCTGTCACCAGCTCCATGGAGACCACAAATTTCAATAAGGCAGCTCTCCACCTAAGACTCAGATGACAGCACCCCAAAAACTGTCCCCTAGAAACCAATGAGCCACTGGACAAAAGGACTTTCCATCATCCCTGGACTCCACCATTCAGCCCACACCTCGGAGGCGAACTGAGGGCGGACCAGCAGTGGTGATGGAAGGAGCAAGGGGGGTATAAAGCTGGCGCAAAGGTTGGAGATCCCTTTTTCTATTTCCTGCCTACACTGGGGCATCTGGTTTATGCTTGAGTGCTGCTCTTGGCAGCTCTCCTGCTTGGGACAAGCCTGGACAGAGCCCGGTGCTGGGATCATAGGCTTGCATGTTATCTTATTCTACTTGCGACAAACCTAAGTAGAGCCCAGCCTTGTTTTGGGTTTTTAGCTGTTTTGGCTGAAAGAGTCTCCGATCGCTGTAGACCTGGATTTTCAATTATTTTTTCTAATTTTTTAAATAAACCTCTTTTTATTTCAACTAATTATCAAGGGTTGCCTCATCATTTTTGACACTAACTATCCTGATGTATCTATCGGTGAAATTGGACTAGTCCGTCATCTCCGAATTCCTGAAAACTTGGAGCATACTTGAATAAGTAATGTCTTGGATAAATATAGTTATTCTGCTTTAGTAGCTTTGGGACATCAATTATTTATATTGAAAGTTAAAGAAACAGTACTTAACACAAGAAGTTGTTCTTCTGTGAATTTAATATTATTTAAATTGGGGAAATGTCTTTAGTTTTAATAAAAAATATTGTGTCATCTAAGAAATGCAGATTTGCACAGCAGTGATTGATAAATTTTTGATAAATCATTAATAGCAACTTCAAGACCTTATGAGTTCTGCAGGTTGTGCAAATTTTTTTAAACTGTGACACTTAAAATAGGTAATATTTATAATAATCTCATACAAATTCTTGAGGAAAGTAGGAATTTTGGTGCGTTCATATGGCAATGGCCAGGGCGGCCCCAGGGGTGGCTGAGGAGATGGTCTCACCCCAGGACTCTCAGAAGGAATGGTGGGGCACCGGGGTGTAGTGTCTCCCTCTCATTCCCTCATAGAATAGGACCATGACTTGCAGTGATGTATATATGGCCCAATTGATTGGTTTGTTGTTTTCCCCACCTTGTTTGCATATGTACTGTGTTCCAGAATGTTGCCTCTCTCTCGATGCCCCATTGGCCTGTCCCCCTGTGCCTCCCTTGGCCTTTCCTGGTTGGGCCTCCTCACATCGCTCCTCCCCTGTTCTGCCCTGAACCCTATTCCCATTGCTTGCTGTCTTCCCTTAAAAGTCTGATGCCCCCTGTTCTCTCCTGTTCTTAGCCCCTGGACCCCTCTATGATTAATATGCCCAGAACTCCACACTGAGCCCTTCTTGACTCTTTTTCCAGCGCTTGTTGACCCTGACTGGATTTGCAGCACCCACCTGGCTGGCAGATCCAGTGCCTGCAGCTGATCTTTCCCAGGCAATACAGGATACAGGAGCTAACAGGGCAGGCGAGGCACTCGGACCGTATCTATATTGAAGCGCAGTGTGGAACTCTTTCTATACAAGTGGCTCACCTAGAACAGGTACTTCTTTAAGCTCCCATGTCTCACAACGGTGTTGCTACTCTCTCAAGGGTGCACCTGAGTTGTATTACTTGTACCCTAAAGGGGCAGCCAGCAACCTCCTTCTGGAAGGGCAGGCGGCCTGAGGGAGGGGATCAGCTGAAAAATGCCGGGACTCCATCAGGAAGCCTTTGTTACCCCTTGGAGCTGAGGGCTAAGAAGACCCTGGAAGAAGAGGAGAAGCAGCTGCCACTGAGGTTACTCACCAGAGGAACAGTGAGATGGAGAAAGCTCCCTGGGGCCCCTTTTCACTTTCACCTCTTTAGTTGCGATTTTCCTTTGTGCTGGGGGTGAGTTAGGCTGCTGACATGGGATCTGGTACTTCTGTCATGCAGCGGGACGTTTGCATCCAAGTTAAAACACCCTTGAAAGTGGGAAATTCTAAGTTCTCGAGGGCATCGTTGAAGCATTTTTGCAGTGGATTCTTCTTTATTTTCCAAATAATGTCTCAGTTGAATCTCCAAATAATGTCTAAGTTGTTTAATTTTTGGGATGGTGTTGGGAAAAAGTTAACAGTACTAAGGCAGAGTGGGAATCAGTCGGTGGTGCAATGTTTTCCATTATTGGTTTTATTTTATGATTCAGTTAGCAAGTTATATGGTGGGATGCAGGAAAATGTTATAGTTGGGAATCCCCAGTTAAATTCCTTGTAATCTCCCAGCCCCTGTCCTCCCTACCCTGTTACCCCCGTGCAGGAGAGATTGGGTGGTGCTGATGCCGGAATGATTTTTGTCTTTTCTTTTATATACCTTTTACACAGTTCTCTGTATCCACAAGTATTAGCAGTATGCATACTTGCAACCTTTTACTTAGTTCAGTGCTCAGTGTTTTGTAAGTGTTCTGCAGGCCTGAGACTAAACACCCCAGAACTGCAGAGCCAGGGAGACCAAACATTCCTACTATCTCAGGAACCCAAGGTCTCCTGGCAGGAGGATTCTGCAAACTAGGGGTTAGCCCACCCCAACCTCATTATTGGGCCCCCTTGTTAGATATGCTAATGTGTAAAGTCTATAACTGGTGTGTATGATTGGTGGGAATCTGGTTGAAGTGGATGCCCTGAACAGGATCCTGATTAAAATACTGAGGTAAAGACCCCAACCCCTCTAACCATGTCTAGCTTCATTTTCCTAACACCAGGAAAAAGGCATCAGTGCAACCCATCATTTGATGCAGAGTTACCTCTATCTCCCTGACACCCCCCGATCCCCTCTGAACCTTTGACATGGTGGGACTGATCACCCTGTCATGGCCCCATCCATACCCTCTTTGCTGGAACCCCAGTCCCAAGTGGCACCCGTTGCACCTCTTTCCCCAGTTGAATTAGAAAATGGCATCAACTGAATGGCTGGGTCTGCCATTTCATGTTCATGTTCCTTCGTGTTTCCTCCCCCACCTGAGGAGTTTCCTGCCATTTGCACAGCCCTCCCGCTGTGCTGTCCATCACTCTGCCCCCTGCATGATCCGCCCCTCCGTCGGACACTCCTACAGCATCGGTGGGTATTGTTGTGTTGGGAACCGCCTCTCCGACTGGGAACCCCTTCTGATCGGGTCCCTTCCCCCAAAACCCCTTTATGGCATCCAGCACGGTCCCTGCCCACACCCTCGGCGCCCCCTCACTGTCCCTTGGAAACACCACCCACTCCATCAGTGTGCCTTCTGGTTCCCACACCCTTCCTTCTGCTTCCCACGACACCAGGACCGGAGGTGGACATGATCAATCCCGGGAAGTGGGAGGGATGGAAGCGGTCACTGCACCTGTAACCTATAATGTAAATGGCGCTAACCCATGGTGAAGGCCTTTTGCTTATACAGAAATGAGAGTTGTGCAAAGCTGCTAGGGAATTTGGGAGCGAATCCGCTTATTTTAAAAGTCTGATCAATGCGATATTCTCCACTAATGTGCTCTTGCCACATGATTTAAGATCTATGATGTCCTGCCTCTCCACCTTGGCTGAATACTTATTGTGGGAAAGGGGGCGGAAACAGCAGCTCTGGGATCTTTTAACAACCTATGAAGCAGATCCCAGAGAGCACATTTTACATTCCACACTTGTGTATTGAGGGGAACTTTGCGAAACCAGCAGATCAAATCGTGTCAATGCCCGAAGTTGTCTTAAATGATGTTAAGTTAGCAGCAGAGGGAGGCCTTGCACTGACCCCTTCCCAAACCGCCCTGTATTTACCTCTGTCGAGTCTCAAGCGGGCCCCATCTGAGCCCTCCATGGCTTTTCATGACCAGCTTTGAGAAGCAGTGATGAAGCAGATCATGAGTGTAGAGGCCCAAAGAGAAATTATGGTCACGTTCATTAGAGAGAATGCCAACGAGCAGTGAAAGGTGGGTTGTGAAAGGTGGACCTCTTGATCCACCTCTAACATTAGATAAAATCATTTAGGCCTGCTCTAAGGCCGTGTTACCGGCAGTCCCAGACTTACGGGAAGGGTAGGGAATGCTTGCAGGAGTCACTGTTTTGCAACAGAGGATTCCCCAAGCAAGGCCACCACAGACTGCTGACAAGACCATTGTATGTCATAATTATGGTGTCCCAAATCATATTCGAAAACTGCCTGGTACCCAAAAAGCATAACTGCAGTGCCGAGCCCTCTGTTTCAGAACACCCGATGTCATCCTTGGGAAACTAGACCCAGAGCACGGTAAGGCCTCGCACAAAGACACCAAAGTGGAGGCCACCCACTCCGGTGTCGTCGCCTGCCGTCGTGATGAATCTGGACAGAGACTCGAACCACCAGACATCACCTCACCACACAGGACCAGGCTCAAAGTGGTGAGTGATCACACACATCAATTCTACGATGAAACTTTCACCATATACTGCACTCACACTGTGGACATTGTCATGATTGGGGATACACAAAAGACACCCTCTGAGCTCTTTGTTTTCCTGATCATGCATTGCTTTTCACCAGACAGACCTTTTTATATAACATAAAGTGCTGCAACTCACCTTGGTTTTTACCTTCAGGGTTGGCAGTTGCTCAGGCAATTACATTGCCTTTGAACTACCCTCTCTCTGCCCCCAAACCATCTTTTGGGCAGAGTGGGTGGGATGAGATAAACCCATAATGCAGTGCATGCTAAAAAATGGGGATGCTGTCACCATACTCAACAGCCTGCTTGACACCGGTGAGGACGTGACTGTTATATTGCAGACCGAATGGCCAGCGCAGTGGGAGCTTAGGCCTGTGGGAGGGATGGTCACAGGTGCCGGGGGCATGATGCTGGCCCTGAAAAGTACAACTAACACTGTCATAGATGATCCAGAAAGATAATCTGCCACCATCCATCCTTTTGCTATCCCATCAGGATTTACAGTGTGGGGAAGAGACCTCTAATCCCAATGGGGGACTCAACTAGATATCCATCCAACTATCCAGGATTTCTAGATCGGGCCACTGTGGAGCCTGCCATTCCACCCCTTGTCTGGAAGCCTGAAGACCCCATCTGGGTGAAACAGTGGCCCACAGACTCATACTTCAGTGGGATGCAGAGCAGAAAGACCCTCTGCTCATCATAGAGTGAATCTTTCTGGCTCATCAGCCATCCAAGAGCATCACCCAGCCACAGGAACTGATGGCAAAGTTAATCCTCAAAGCCAGAGCTCACCATCGTATCCTAGCAGGCTGTGAGTTCACGTGCATTCACATGCCATTGGCATCAGAGTATCTGGAGGAGTTACTCCAGACAAATGAGCACTTCCAGTTCACCTTGGACAGTTTCCCAGGCAAAACTGACACTCACAAACCTAGTCACAAATTCTTTAACACCAATTTGGCTCCAAAGCCTACATTCAGTAAAACACCTTTAAAAGCACCGACAATTTTCACAGACTCAGGAGCATCCAACAAGTCAGTGATGACTTAGCAGGATCCTTGGACTCAGTGGTGGGAAGCTGATGTCCAGGTGGTGAAAGGGTCACCACAAATTGCAGAGTTGGCTGCTGTTGTCAGGGCTTTTGAAAAATCTAGGGAACCTATTAATCTGGTCACAGATTTGGCCTATGTTGCTGGGGTCACTGTTTGAGCAGAAAAAACCCTTCTAAAGGAGGTGTCCAGCCTAAATTTGTATCTGGTTCAAGTGAGCTGTATATGTTCATAGAACCACAAAGTACCTCAGGCTGGAAGGGACCCATAAGGATTAGCAAGTCCAACGTCCTAATATCCTACCTGAACTTCCCTGATGCAGCTTCATTCCATTTCCTCTTGTCCTGCCATTGGTCACCAGAGAGGGGAGATCAGCACCATTCCCTGCTCTGCCTCCCTGTGCCTGCCTAGGGGGGTGCAGGTTCCTGTGAGTCCCCCCTCAGCCTTCTGATTGCTGCCTGTTTTGATCTCTAGGAAGAAAGCAAATTTGCTTCCAGCACATTAGTCCTCTGACCAGAGGTTATGAAACCAGATGATCACTGGATTTCTTACTGTTTGTTTTGGTTATGAATTGACTCCTAACAATAAAAAAGAAAAACTAAAAAAATAAATAAATTAAAAAGCAGGAGAAAAAAAAAGGTTATGTGGCAGTAGTTAGTAATGGGAAAAAATATTGGAGTTAGAGAGATAGAAAAATTAGTTCATATCTGATCAAACAAGACTCAAAAGTGGTTAGATTTATCCCTTATCTAGAAGATTCCTAACAGCTTTTGAGTCCGTGGTCAAAATTTGTGTTTAAAACTAATAAGGACGATATCATTGATGTTAGTATAGATGTATTTGGCTAGTTTGAGTTTGTAGCAAATAAAGCAGTATAGTATGCTTCAAGTCCTTTAGAAACTGGCAGAAGTTATAAGACTGTATTTGATACAGAATCTTAGATTTACTATGATTTCAAAACCACATATTTACTCTTATTTTGCAAACATGAATAATTAGTTGAGGAGTACAAGAAGAGTTGGTTATAAAAATACTTGAGAGACTAAATTTATTAAATGTTGCAGAATATTTGGTCCTCCACCTGCCTTTCATCATTACTTCAAGTAGATATTTCTGCTCTTGAATATAAGCAAAATAAATATTTGTATTTATGCCCAGAAAATATGAAACAGAGGTCTTTATTGTATGTTTACTGTATATGAGCTTCATATATTTGTTGCAGCTAATAATATCTGCAATAATATCTGATGGTCAGTATTGTGGCCATCACCTTTCATACATTCAAGTTCAAAGAAGGAGATGTACTTTCTTTCTTTCTCACTTGGTGGCTTTGCAATTACCAGAGAAGGGGAGTAAAATTGGAATTTATTCAGAATAGTGCTAAGAAAGTGGAAAATCATTAACAAATATTTCCTTCATGTTTGTGGGATTAAGGACGACAAAAAGACTTCCTGAATCTAGAGTCATATGGAATAATGTCATGTCACTATTCATAATATCATTATTCATGACATTATATAGGGCAGTAACAAATTCAGTCAGCCCTCTTAAAATTAGGCTGTGTATTTAGTCTGAAATACATCTAGGTCAGAGCATAGGACATTCAGATCATAATGCCAAATGTAAAATTAGAGAATAAGGGTGATCTGTAATGGAATTATACATTTGTGTCAATAGATATATTTATTTTGGAGAGGTACGTGAATGCCAACGATTAGTAGAAATTGCAGGTGTGTCATATTTCTGTTTGCCTGATCTTATATGGCAGTTATTTGTTCTACCTTCTTTCTATTTTGTTTAAAGTTCAGGTGGAGCCAGGACAAAATATGAACCAGCTGCTTTCTTACAGCCTTCTGCTGGGAAAACATGGTACTGGATTTGAAATAGCTTCTGTAGATAGAAGGTCATTTTGCAATTTGATATTTGGTTGTTGGAGTGGCAGGCACTGAACTTTGATGTTGGAGCTGCTGTCTTCTAAAGTGACCTCCCTAGAAGAGGTAGGCATTAAAGACTGACATATAGGAACTTATTTCTGTTTGAGGAAGATCTGAAGCAATTTCTTCATAAAAAGGGATCCTGTACAGTTTTCTACATGAAATCTGTAGGAAATGTTTTACTTTCAGGCGAGGAAACCTGCATTTTTCTATTGCATGGTTAATGAACAAAGAATGGTGTGTATTGTGTATGCCTTCATCCAGAGGAATGCTGTGCCTGTCACATCTCATTTATTGCTTTCTGTCAGTGTTGATCTGGAAGAACTTGCTTACATCAATCTTCGTCCTAGTCTCCAAATGTTCCAGATTACTGTGTTCATAATTTATGGTATTATTTCACAGTCGACTTACAGCAAACACACAAGTAATGTTCTTTGGTCAAACAGACTCTTGTCAGTTACTGCCTGTTCCCTTCTTTAATTGTATTAATTCTGGAGTCCTGTGATTGTTTGGTGTGCAACACCAGCTCACATGTTTGACTGAATGCTGCCCATTTCTTGGACAGACCTTGAGTGCGTCTGAATCATCAAGCTGATCTGAATGTCCGTAAAATGAGACTATAGCTTCCATCTGAAACTGTTATGTGCAGCATCCCCCAAGAGAACCTTTATTTGGCTTTAACTGAAGTTTTTTGCCTCTGTAAGAGGTTTTATGCAGTTAATTCCCTTGGATTGAAGCAAAATTAAATCCACTAATTGGGGCGTTCTATTAATCTATGTAGCACTTAGCACTAAAGCTTTTCTTGTTCTTCTGGGGTTTGTCTTGAGGCAAAAAATCCAAACCAACCAAAGAAAATAGTTTAATCAGCTACTTTGCTCTTTTGACCCTTCTTCCCACTGTCTGTGACACTGACTTTTAAGTTGGGCTTACATGATTGCATCTTTCAGATGAATGTGGCTGGAAGGCTCTTCTATGTTAAAAGTCTCCCGACCCCTTTTCTAGTACTACAGTTGGATGCTCAGCCATGCAAGTTGATGCACAGCTCTTGCTTGAACAAGAAGTCTGTGTTTGTTGTACGTTAAGTGCAGAGGAGGATATGAAGCGACTGTGGTGTTCTGGTTGGCTTGCTGGAAATCTATTACCTGTGAGTGTGACTGCCAAGAGTACCCTCTTCAGCCTGTGTTCAATTAAATACCATCTTTCAAAGTCATAAGGAAATAAACATACTGATGTTGAAGACCTAATCTTGTCACATGTAATTCCTCTGTTACAGTGTGCAGCTTTGAAGTGGCACTATGATAATCAAAATCAAGGTTTGACCCTGTGAGGGAAAAAAAAATATAAAGGATTGTTGGCAAGTTTTCTGATTTCTGTTGTGCATAACTTGCAAGCTAAGTGAAATTCTTCAAGTGATTGCTTGAATTTAGTAGCAACATAAATGTGCTACAAGCAAAAACCATCATTTTTCTCACGTAATGATAAATGATCTACTCGTGTGAATTATATTCTAAAATTGTGTGGGAATCTTGAGACCTTTTTGCATTCCTATTGGTTTCAATCCAGTTTTACTGGTTACCATTGCTACTTAGTATTCTCTGTGCCAAACTTGCTACAACAGTAATGCTTTATTGGTGCCTGCTAGTCTTAAATGAGCGCAGGCGTTGGTGCTGAGAACGCAAATGTTAAAGACCTTGAAGCCATTTGTGTTAGACTTCAGCAGGATGCCACGGGGTGTCACCAAAGTGCTCTGTACAGTCCAGCTTTTAACCAGTACGTCTCATGGAAGTGATGTCAATGTGAAATGATTTTTTTTACTGAAACTACAAAACTCAAAAACCAGAGCATGGAAGTCTTCATCAAACTGGCTTCTGAAACAAACTATCAGGATCTCTGAGTAGATGTTGAAATTGAGAGCAAAAAAGCCCAAGAGCTTTGCAACAAATAACTGCATGGCTGTAAATGGCAGAGAATGTGCTGCTTAGCAGGCTTCAGAGCTCCTTCTGAGTGCATGTTTGTACAACCAGTTTTAAAATCAAACTGATATACTTTACCAAAACCAGGGGACAGCTGAAGGAAAGCATGATAGTCTAATGGATTCTGAGTCCTATTAAAAAGATGGAGGAGTGTATTGTAGAAGTTCATTTAAAATCACCTTCCAAAAAAATAACAGCAAAAACTTCATATTTTGTCATATATCTTGTGTGAAAGTTGTTATATTCCTTACTGATTCTGTTAATTTGCTTGTGACTGAGAAATTAAATGTCATGCTAAAGGACTGTCAGCTTTTAGATGTGCAAGTTTTGGACTGTTGAGAATACTAACCAAGCCATTGGTGAGCTGCCCACTCTAAGGGGGAGGCTGTTCTGAACTCCAAACAGCTGCTCCTTCTTCAGTAGGATGGCCTAGAAGAATTAGGCAAAACAATTAGCATCCAAACCAGTTGGAAGATGGATTTACACTTGGTTTTGTCAGTGCATGCATGGAATTCTCTCTCTTGTCAGTAGATGATAAAGTAATTAAAAAGGCTTAGATTACATACACAAGTTTGGGTGCTAGATTCTTGCAGACAAGAAATGGTGCTTTCTGATTATGCTCCACACCCATGAAATAGATGGCAAAGTCCAAGTTTCAAAGAGGAAACCACAGTTACAGGCGAAACCTGCTGACCAGGCAGGTGTTGCCTTTCTTCATTTACAACTCTGCAGCTTGGCCCTGTAGTCTTATTCTATAGCACCAGCGAGGTGTGGGACAGGGTGTGTGCATGTGATCTGTTTACTGTCTACAACCTCTGCAGAAGAATACCTGCATAACCCTGTTATGGCTCTCTATTTGTTATTATGTGTTGTGTATCAAATGGAAGGAATAAAATTGCTTCATTAGCAGGTTTGCAAAGTCTAACTCGGTTCTGTTTTTATGGTACATTCTGTTGCCCTTCAGGTTTGTTTGAAAGAACCTTCTGCAGCTTATTAATGTAACATTGGATTGCAAAATCCAGAAGAGCCTGTTACAGTAGTGCTACCAAACATGAACTGACTTGCTGTGTGACAGCTGCTCAGGATTCCTGTTTACAGTTTCTTGTTTCCGTAGCCACTTTTGCTATATTTACCCTTACAGCACCATTGGTATGGAGTGTAAAAAGCCCTATTCTTTCAGTTTGACCAGAGGGTGTGGGAGGAAACACTTTCCAGTTCTGCTGCGTTCTTGGAGCAGAAAATTCCTAGCAAACAGGAGGAGTCAGAGGGCAGTAGCATTTTCTGAATAGGAATTTATACCTCCTCCATAATATCAATACACAAACATACAGAACTTGTGCAGTGGATGTCTGCAAATATCTGCTGAATAGGCATTTTGGGGGTTCCTCACTCATGCTGTAAAGGAATGATAAGTCACTTATCCTTTCTCCAGACTATTAGACATACTGACTTTCACTGTCAAAGGTTACTGCACTTAACTTATTTAGACAATTTTAACATCAGTTACTAAATGAGCAATATATAATCATGAATAGAAGTGACAAGGATCATGCTGAGTAACAGACTCTGTGGTTCTATTTAAAGAAAAATGACACCTTAATTTTAAGTGCTGTATAATTAGACCTTGTAAGTACTGTGGTTTTGAATTGAGATGCAGCATTTCAATGGGGAGAAAGTTTGAAGTTCTGTCATTTTTTAAAGACTAGCAACTTGCACTAACTACTTAACTGTTAATTTAATAGCCAGTATTTCAGTGGCTACTTCTCAAGTGCTGTAAAGGTTAATAATTTGCTGCGGTAACTTTGATTCTCAAATTTTGCTGAGTGTAAAATATTCAGTTCCTTCTAAGAAGGTCTGCATAGTTGCTTATCTTAGCTTGTAATAATGATATGGTAGTCTGACAATACATAGAAGCTTTTATACGAAAGTAGGGCATTCTACCTAAAATATGAGTCTGTATAAGGAAAACTGAACAAGTATGAAACTAAGAACAACAACAAAAAAAAACCCCTGAGATTTTTTTCATAGTATGGAACTTCTCATCCAATTATGGGGGTTTTCTGTTTGTTTGGTTTGGTTTAATTTTTTTTAAGTTTTATTTTAAATTCTTAATTAAAAAAATCTTAATTAAATGAGCTCTAGTATTTTACTACAATATTCACTGTAACAAAAATATTTGAGAACTTACTATTATCTGCTCAATAAGTCCTTCAGGAAAAAGAACTGCTCTTGCCAAAGGGATGTTGGTTCTTCTTTTTATGTAGCTGCACTATCCTTCCACAGCTTGGTATCTTTCTTTACCTTAAGCTTAGGACTATGAAGCGAAAGTTAGCAAAGAGTTTCCTCAACAGGTTCAAGGGTTGTTTCCTTCAAAAACTTTGGCTCTGTTCTTCTCTCATTTGCTTTACATTTCCATAACCATCTAGAAAAAGCCTTTGAAAGTTTTATTATTGTTTAATTATTTTCCAATTTAATTTTGCCTTTGGTGTTTACATTTAATTATGTTTGAACTTTCATTTTCTAAATCCCTGCTGATTTTTGACATGTATAGTTTTAATTAGACTTGTAAATATTAATTTTTCTCTGTAATGACCTTACTTCCTGAAATCTTGTTAATAAGTTGAATATCTAAGTTGCCATGGCTTGCTAGTGTGATCATTAATCGTGCAGGTAGCAACCTTTTGTCTTTCCCTAGTTACTTAAATATCCTATAAATGCTGAATTGATCTTAAAATGGTTGAATGTATTGCACAGAGCTCATAAGTATTTTCATATTCTCATCATATTTCTAATTATTTAATGCTTTTAGGTCATATCGTAAGTTTTATATCTTCTCTTTTTTGTTTTCCCAGTAGCACTCCATTCTCACAGGAATCTGAGGATGCCATGAAATAATGTTTCAATTTTCTTTGACTTGCCATCCCATATCAAGGGAATCAGGCTCGTTGCACTTTTCAAAGATGAGTTGCAAATGCTCTTAAATGAATAATATAAATAAGTACTGAAACATCAAACTCTTGTTTCAGAACTAGGACTATTAACCTGTTGAAGATAAGTTTAGGTGTTCTGTGTGTTCTAGTTGTTGCACAGTTAAATGAGCTTTCCCTTCTCTGTCACTCCACATATGGTTTTCAAGCCTTGCTAACTGAATTTTTCTGCCAAGTTCCAGTGAGTCTGAAAGAAAGGTAAATTGCTAAATTTTAATTAGCTAAAGCTTGGGTATAACTGAATTTAGGAAAAAAATCGAGAAACAAAATTCTTTACCTCAGAATTCCAGTTCTTCCCCCTGTGCAGGTAAATCAAACCTCCAAACTACCTGCTAACTCTTTGGTGGCTTCTTTGGGCAGTATTATTTCACTATATAGGTGTACTGACTTTGACATCTTGTGCTTGGTAGTAATATAAGTGAGCTGGTTTTATACAGTGTATATAATGATTAACCTGTGGTAGCTCCAGAATGTCTACCTGCTGACTTGTTTTGGGCACCAAGGGCTCAAAATGCTCCTCATTTGTAAATGCTGTTGAATTTGGAAAATGTTTTGACTCACATTTACTGCTGTCACATGATTTACTTCACTTAACAAAATAAGATATTGAAAAATTCTTGATCATTTTAGAGACCTGTTTCACACTGGCTGCTTAGTTGTAGTTCTCATTGTGTGAAGAGTTTTCAGACATCTTAAAGAAAAAGTTGATGATCTACTTTCTAATCTAAGATACTCCAAAAAAATTATTTTATCTACTCTTTCAGTCATCTTTGGAGCTTTTCTAAGCCAAAATAAAATGCCTACAGTCCAAAGCATGTGAACTTTGAAATTTTTTTAAATTCTGTTTACATAATCTGTAGTTCCTGATAAGGAAAATTTAGTTCATAAACTAATTTATGTAAGTAGAATAACCAGTTTTGTATAATAGATGTTACAAGGAATTATGAATACTCATCACTATACCTACTGCATGCAGTTAGCCCCCTGTCCTGGGTTAGCCATATGACCTGTTTGTATCCCCAATCGTCCCCTTGCTTATGCTGGACATTAAGTTCTGCAGATTTAAGTTGGTCTAAGGAAGACAGTGAAAGTGAAGGTGGAGGAAAAAAAAAACACTCGCCGTTTGTCTGCAGGATACTACGAACCAAGGCCGAGAGAGCGGAGAGGCTGCATTCCAGCAGACAGCGTTATTTCTTTCTTTTTTTTTTACTCTCTCTGTTGTGGGGGGTGCTGCCCGAGCTCACAGCGGAGGGCTTTTCCTCGGATTTTTCCCGGCTTTTTGCAGGGAGAGACTTTGTTTCTTTTGCTGGGAATTTTTTCTTTTTTTCCTCTTCCTGGGACTGGCTGGCATCGCGTGGGCCCAGGACACCAGGGAACCCCCGGGGGGCCCCCCCCCCCCCACCCTCGCCGACTCCTACAGCCGGGCCCGGCAATCGTCCCCCCCACTGGAGAACTGAACCGGACTCAGACGGACTCTGAATCTACCATCTCTTCAGAGGAAGGAGAGGTTTCATTGTTTTCATATTATCCAAATTTTCCCTATACTTGTAAATATTCTATTTGTTAAATAAATAGTTTTTTCCACTTTCCTCTAAGGAAATTCTTCCCGGACCAGTAGGGGGAGGGGCGATTGGAATCGACTCTTCCTAGAGGAGACCCCCCAGAGGTTTCCTCCTAAATATTTGCCCTAAACCAGGACACCCCCTTTCTTCAGTCGGCAAGGAGGAACACTTTTGGAATCCCAAATAATGCAAACTCCATGCAAAATAAATCCTAGCAGGGTATATAACAAACAGTCAATGCTGAATACTTTGATAAGTTCTGGAGGGAAGGCTGTTGGTTTAAAGGAAGATAATTTGCTGAACTGAAGAGAATAAACTTTCTTTAGACAAGTTTTTCTATGCTTAGGGATGTTTTGTCATGAAAAGAAATGTGACTTAAGGAATTTACTTGTTTATATGAGACTTTGGTAGAAACAAGGTTCAGAAATCCAGTGAAACTTTCCTGCTAATGCTTAGTTCTGGAAGAATACAAGCCGTGCTGTTATTTTGGTTTTAGTTTATTATGCCCCTGTAATTTGGGCAAAATTTGGATTTTTTTTTCACCTGGAACCATCTCAGATTTAACTGACTAGCTAAATATGGTGAATAATTAGGAAAAAAAAGACTGAAAGCTTCCACAACAGTCAAGGTGTCCCCACCACACTTCACTGGTATCTGCAAGGTTTGCCTGTTATATGAACTGTAAGTACAGGAACCAGCAGTTTTTAAAGTGCTTATATAAGAGAGTGGCCATGGACCACCATCAGCAGGGCAGGAGCAGTGCTCTGAATAAAATGGACAGGTCTGCAGAAACACTTTGTGCACCAGCAGCACACTCTGAAGACCTTGTTTTCCTTGTAACTTACCCTTCCGCGTGTTGATTATCACAATGGCAAATTACAGTGAGGCTGGCAGCTGCATTGGAAACTGCCTGGAAACAAGACAAGGGTCAGCATGACCTGCCAGTAGTGTGACCTCCCGTCATGTGCGTGAGGAGAATTTATCTTTTCCTGCCTCTAAACAGCGTCTCACATTTTTTTCTGTGAATACCTCTTTTGCATTGGGCATCGTTAGGGCATGCACTGATCATTTAGGGTATTTTTAGAACGTGTAAATAATAGCAGAGGCATGCTTTGAATTTTCCTCCTACCAGCAGCGAAAGGGCCAGCAGTTCACATCATGTGGCTGCTGCTTCAACAAGTATACGTCTATTCTAGTAACATTTTCCCACCTAAACATAGCATCCCAGTGCTCTGTGGAGACCATGTGCTTTGTGGGGTCTGGGTCACCCTGAGCGCTGTGCACTGGAAACTTAACCACTTAGCCTCTGCCCTTTGCTTAATTCTCGTGATGCTAGTCCCTGGTCACAAAGTGACTACACAGAAATTGAAGCCACCTTAACTTCGCCGGGGAAACAGCTGAGATGGCACATCTGAGTTGCCCATCTGTGGAAATCCTGGAAAGGAAACCAGGGAAAAGGAAAGGAAAACAGCTCTTGTTTTCTGAAGTGACTGTAACATTGCAACACCGATGTGCCGCTGACTGACACACGTTGCCCGCGGGCTCTGATTGTTTTTATGGACAAGCCCGCTGACGGCGGAGCGGAGGTATCAGTCTAAGCTGCAGGAGTGGGGCTGCTCCGTCCCGAGGGACAGCGCCCGGGCCGGGCAGCCCGCGCTCGGCAGC
>JAHLSL010013733.1:9009841-9038799 GCA_025920805.1 Petroica traversi
GGCAGAGCGCGGCCCCGCCGCAGGCCCGGGCCCGGACGCGGGTGGGGATGCGGTGACCTTGAGAGGCTGTTACAGAGGGTTGGCTTTGAGGGATTTTTGGTCTTGTTTTTATATTGATTTTTATTATTATTATTATATCTTGATATCCCCATAATTTCCAAAGGCAGCACAGTTGCGGTGTGTTACTGTGTATTCCCATGCTGCGCTCACCGCCGCCTCGCCGGGAGGTGGGCAGCAGGTGTGCTCAGCTCGCTGGCAGCCCCGCCATCTACTGCTGTCCACAGACGTGTGCCGTGCCGCCCTGCAGCTCCCTCGCTCGCTCGCTGTGCCCTTCCTGCGGGAAGCTCCTGCCACACCTCACAGATTTAATGGTTTCCAGCCCACATGAAGCCATTGCAAAGTTTTTTTGTTTTTTTTTTTTGTCTCTTCAGCCAGAAGAGACAAAAGTCTCTGTGGCTTTTCTTAATTTATTTTCGTTGATAAAACTCACCTTCTCTTGCCTGATATCTTTATGGGCAAATCTTAGCACATTCAGGTTTTGTTTTATTAAGCAATATTTTTGCTTTTCCAGATAATTTACTTTAATTCTGTTGATTATTCTAGGAAGGTTACTTTCTTAAACCTGCCAGAATCGCCGCCATTCCTGAGGTCTTAGCTTGCTGCCTTTGTGTGCAGGGAAGCAAAGGTGATCCCTGGTGCGTCGGGTCCCTGAAAGCCCATTGCTCTCAAACAACGGGGTGTGTAGGAAGGGGACTGAGCAGAACATATTTAGGATAGAAGAGCAGATGCACTCATTAGAGACATCCAGCCTGTGAATGCACACTTGTGTAACACATGCTGCTCTGCTCACCACTGTTGTACACATTCAGAAAGATTAAAAAAATGGTACCACGTGGCCTTTGAAATATTTTCCTATGCATGGGTACAGGGACACAGCAGAGGCCTGGCCTCCCTCCAGCCCTGTTCTACTGTGATTGCCAAGGCTGCCAGCACTTAATACTCCTCTGGACCTGCCCTGGTCCATGTCATTCCTTTTCAGAGGATGCCAGAGCTAGATGCAGAGCTCCAGGTGGGTCTCTCCAGAGCAGAGCAGAGGGGCAGAATCCCCTCCCTCAATCTGCTGGCCACACTGCTCTGGATGCAACCCAGGATACGTTTAGCTCTCTGGGCTGGGTTCTCATGGCCGGGGTATGTCCACCCTCTCACCCAGCAGCTGCACCAGTGAGTCAATGAGTTCCTCTCCCAGACTGTACGCAAGCCTGGAATTTCCCTGATGCAGGTGCAGAACCAGCATTTGGCCTTGTGGAACCCTGTAAGATCCCATGGGCCAACTTCTTGAGCTTGTCTAGGTCCCTCTGGATGACATCCCATCCCTCAGGGTGTCAGCTGCACTGGTTAGTTTGGTGTCACCTACAAACTGGCTGAGGGTGTAGCTGATGTCTCTTTGTCATTGATGAAAATACTTAATACTCTTGGTCCCAGTGCCAGCCCCTGAGGGGCACCATGCATCACCAGCATCCATCAGGAGCCATTGGCCTCTCTCATCTGGATGTGGCCATGCAACCAGTCCTTCTTCCCCCATGCAGTGAAATCCATCTCTCCCCAATTTAGAGACAAGTATGTTGTGGGGAACTCTGCAAAGGCTTTACAGAAGTGCAGATGAATCTGTAGCCCGTCCCTTGTCCACTGATGTGGTCAGTCCATCACAGAAGGTCACTAGTTTGATCAGGCAGGGATTGCCCTCAGTGAAGCTGTCCTGGCAGTCCTGAATCATCTCCCTGCCCTCCATGTGCCTTAGCACATCTTCTGGGAGGATCTGTGCCATGGCCTTCCTGGGCACAGAGGTGAGGTTGATGGGTCAGTAACCCCTGGGGTCTTCCTTTTTGACCCTTTTTAAAGATGGGCACAATGTTTCCCTCAGGGAAGTCAAGGGACTGCACCTGACTCCATGACTTTCCAAGTACCATGGATCAGTGGAGAAACATTCATGGTATAATTTGGCATGCAGAGGCTGTTGTAGTTTTTCTCACATGACGTTTCTTATGACCCACATACTGATTTTTCACTGAGCCAATCAAAGCAGAGGAACATCACTGTTTCCACTGGGAAGGACATAGCTTCCATTCAGAAAGGTTTTCTTAATATTCAGTCCTAACTTTTACAGCTTTAATTTTAAAAAGAGCACTTGTGTAATATTGAAAGTGAGCCAAAGTTTTTTGCTCTGGTTGTAACTGTAACTAACTGTTACAGTAACTCTTCAGGGAAGAATTGGACCGTTGCCTTTAAAATGTATAGGTTACCTTGTTTATTTATTAACTTTTATCCCTCTTTCACAATATAATTGTTTTTCACTCCTACTATCAAGCTAGAAGTTGAAACACCAGTAGGCAGTACTTTAGCTTCCAGATTTTCTGAAATTATTGAGACTGTTTCAACGGTGACTTTGTGACTTAGTGACTTAGGTGTCAATTTTTCATCTGGTGCCTGAACAAATACTTGAGTAGTATTAATAGATTATATTGGTGGTAAATACTTAAAGAGAAAAAAAGTTAACTGTGACTTAAGTACTTAAGTACTTAACAGTACATATATAAGTTATGATGACTACTGTGTAGTGGCTTTGCACTGTGGGGTCCAGGTTTGGGGCTGGATTTGTATTGATTTCCCTCTTGCCTTCCATATTTCATGCATTTCTTGGAGTCTCCTTGATTCTGGCTGTTCTTCAAGAACACCGGGTGCTCTAAGACTGCACAAGGAAACTGGGGGAGGGTTTGCTCTGTGGAAGTATGCTAACCATACTGCTAACCATACTAACATACTGCCATGTTCATTGGCTTCCACTCAGATTTTGTGGTGGTGTTGTCTTTCTTTCAGCAGTTTCTGTCTGGATGACTTTGAAGCTTATGTAGCAATATATATGTTCAAGAAGTCTGTGGATGGCTCCAGCTTGTGCTGAGGAATTGCATTTGTAAATCTGTTCTCAGGCACAATTTGTCAGTAATTCAGGATGGAATTCTCTTGTTTTGGAGACCTGCACTGAATTTCCCTTGCTCCTTTCCCCTGCTCTCCCTTCCCCCCACCCCCCATTTTCCCTTAGTATTTACAGTAGCAACTCTATGTAGCTCTATGTAGCCAGAGGCATAGTCTTCATTACAAAGTGACTGTATAATGCCTTTTGTTAATTCCATTGTTTCTTTTATTGTTGTTGCAGATTTGTGGATGCTATTTTTCTACCAGCTCTCATCACAACACCAAATTTTACACTGATCCAGTTGAAGCTGTAAAAGATATACCCAATGGGGCAACTATACTTGTTGGTGGTAAATATTTAAATTCTTTAAGGATGAAATCATTTTATGTTAATGAGATACCTTTTACTCATTTACCTTGTTTCTCTTACTATTAACTAATCTGAGAATCCATGGAATTGCATGATTTTTTAAACGAGTGGTTTCCTACTCTGCTTATGAGTGGCATACTCTTTCAGTGAGAAAATTCAAGTTGTGTCATAGGGAAGGAGAAAAAGCCTCAGAAAAACAGGTTTTTTCGCCACTAGCAAAAATTGCACTGTCTGTTTGAATCTAGAAAATGAGCTTGGGAGTTTTCAAGATAACATTATTATTTCAAATGGTGAATAAATACAATTTGGTTTGATTATATTATGTAAGCATTCTCTGTATCCTTTGTCTGCCTAGTCTCTGGGTCTCTGTGACCTTGAACAAATTGCCTAACCTGTTTCTGTGTTAGAAAGTGAAGATAATACTTATCTATTCTACAATAATGCTTCTGTATGGCATTTCCAGAAGAGTCAAAAAATTGCATCATACTAACTTTCACTGAGACTTGAGCTTTTGGGTATTGTAGATGCTTTCCATAATTTCATGCTATTCAATCTGTATTTGAAAAAAAAAAGTGATTTATCTATTTCTTAGGTTATTTTAATGCTGCAGAAGTAATGAACGTAACATTGTAAAATGCTTCAATTCCTTCTGCAGGAATTTTGTTTGTTTGTTTTTGTTGTTTTTGCTATTTCTTGAGGAAAAGAATATTTGAGGCCAAGATAGCTTTGCCTTGATGATCTCAGGGTCTTTTAGAATCTAAATCGGAATTGATTCCGATTCCGTGATTCTGTGAAAAGGCAGTTATTGTAGGGTGACGTGGTATGTCATTTTAGATGTACTGGAATCTCACATAGTAGGTTGGAGTGCAAGGTACTTGTGCCTTGCTTACTTGTGCCTAGATAACTGTGGTTCCAGGCAGATATCCTCCCAAGGGAGTTCAGACTCCCAGATTTTTATCACCTAATTACAGGCTAAACGATGAGATGTGCAGCAAAGACAGGGCAGTTAAGTGGGTAGAAGGAGAAGGAGGAATAACTAGGACAGGGCTGAGGACACACATAAAGAGAGCCAAGGCCCTGGAGTGCTTCCCCAGGGCCCACTCTGGTGAGTAAAAGGTTTTCATCCAAACTGGGAAGTGTCTGGTGAGTGGAAGATTCCAGTACTAGGGGGCAATTCTTTCTGGAATTGTTGATTTATGTAGTTGACTAAGGAGCTTGTTCTACTCAGAAAAGATTTTTAATTCCCATACTTCTGAACACTCGGTGTTCTTTCAAATACTTGTTACATAATCAATTTTCTTTTGTTTTGTGTAGGTTTTGGATTGTGTGGGATTCCTGAAAACCTCATTGGGGGTTTACTGAAGACTGGAGTAAAGGGAATAACAGCAGTCAGTAACAATGCAGGGTAGGTATTCATATGTCTGTGGTTTAAAAAGAACAGATTAAAGATTCCAATTATGTGAAAATGCTGATATATATGAAAAAGTCTTTCTTTTCACCATGATAGTTTTCATATTAACCAGACATCTTGGTTTGAAAGTGTTATTTTTGGAAGGAGTCCAAGAAGTTCAGTACTACATGTATATTCAACTTTGCCAGGGACCAGTTATCATGCTGTAGAGAGTTGCAATTATGTTACTATAAATATTTATATTTAAATTTATATATATTTAACTGTTTGGCTGTACCTGGAAAGTCTTAGATGCTTTAAATGTTGTATCAGTGTTTTTTTGTGTATGTGTGTGTTTTTGTGAGGTTCCAAATAGGGATGTATTTTTTTGTGCTTTCTGACCCTCCTACTGTATTTCTGTTACTTCAAAAAACTCCAAGCAACGCAAAACCAGCAGAGACTATCTATGATGAGAGAATGGAGAGTCTCCTTAATGGGTCTTCAGATTTTTTATTTATTTTTTTAAATGTTTGCCCCTTAAGAAATTCATGTGGGGTTGAGAATGAGAATACTTCTTTAATTTATAATTTCACATCTTATTCAGGCTAATTTTTACACAAGCTTATTTTACACAAGTTAGTTGTAGTAAACTCTCCAATACCTAATGATCTCCATGTAGAGAAATAACTGCAATTACTTCTGTTGAAGTGCATCGATAAATATATAAATAAAATAAAAATATTAGTATGAAAAAAATTGCGCATTCATTGGAAAGAGATTATTTGTACTGGTATTTGGTACATACAGTCAAACTTAAGCTCCATAGAATCTTGTGGGAAACAAATTCTGCTGGATGATAGAAAAGAGAAAGAAAGATACAGAAATAATTTTGAGTGGAAAGATCAAGCACTAGAGTAGAGATGATTAGCTTTCCTCATAGTCTTATTTTTGGAAAGCACACATATATTTGCAAATAGAGAGATTGCACAGATGTTGCTTAGGGGGAGGTGCAAGTCTGAATATGAGAAAAAGTGGAAAGAGGAGCACTGTAGAATGTGATGAAAAAGAAGACATTTTGTATTGTATTCTGAATATAGTTGGTGATGTTATAGGTCAGGATTAATTTTTATTGAAATATGTAAACTTTCCTGAAGTTTCTTTGCATTTTGAGACTGAAGTGATTCTGTAAAACTCTGGGCTGCTGGTAGTAAAGCAAAATTTAATTCCTGTTTTGTTGAAACTAGTTTTCTATAAATGCTCATGAAAGCCTGGAGAGTTCCTCACAGAACAGTGTAACAATTTGAAAATGCTCAAGGGCATCTGGAGTTTTTCTAAAAAAAACTTTAGTTTGCAAAAATACAAGTTTTACTCTCCTGTTGAACAGTATAATTTATTTTGAAATTTAATTAATAATAAAATTAATAAAGACAGTTTCATCTGTCTTTTTATTTACTGTATTATTACTGTGTGGAATGTAGCTGCTATAGTTTGATAGTATATGAGAATTAGGTTAAAACACAGCTGTCATCAGAAATAAAGTCAGAATCCTCATCACAGCAATTGATACCATTTCTAATCTTCTAATTAGCATGTGAAAAAGCATGCATCTTATTAGCATCTTCTAATACTATGCCCAAAAGTATAGTGGTATTATCAAACATTGCAATACTAATAAATGCCTTTGCAACTGAAGTAGCACAGCAATCAGACACCCTACAGCCCCCATGTTCAAAAGGTGAATTGTTCCTGTAAACTTGAGGTGAGGGCACTTTGTGGGATGAGTTATTTGCCACTTTCAAATTGCTATATGGTTTCGTGTGCTTTTCTTTGGTGACTTTATGCTGCAGTTGATGTTGGTCTGTGTTTCAGTTTCTTGACTGCAGTTGCTTTCTTTCCTCCAGCTCTTCCAGCAAATGGGAGGTAATTGGTTGTGGTCAGGTTTTCTCATCCTGCAGTGGGGTTAGCAGACAGCTTGTAACTGGAGCAGGGAAGGAGCCAAGTGCATAGACAGACAGCCTGTTCTGGAGAGCAGTGCAGCTGCATGGATTAAGTCACATGCCTTTCAATATTCGAGAACCACGGAATGTTACAGAGATATCTGTTTATAACTAAAATAGCAGCAATGGAGACAGCGATTCGCTTACATCTAAGGGAAAGCAGTAATTAGGAAGTCCTGAAGCGTTCTTGCCAACTTTTCTAGCTGGAAACAAGGTTCAGCAGAGCCTAGAAATGCTTGGCAGTGTCGAAAAACAACTTGAAAAGGAGTAGGATGTTCACAAGTTCACATCCTACTTACTGTTCTGTGCTGCAGTATAATTGGGAGGAGATTTCTCCTGCAAAAACTTGTTCAAATCGTAAAATTGCTGGCAGGTGAAGTCCTGTTTTTGGCCTTTTTAAGGCTTTTCAATGACAGGTTGTACACTGGTGTTTGGGGTGCTCTCTGTCACACTGCTCAGCTTACTGTCTGCTGCTGCGCTTTATGCTCGTGCTCACGCTGTGTGCTGCCAGTGAAACAGCACCTTTAAGAGCAGTTACTCTTTTGCCAAGCCAAACAAGGCAAAATGTTTGAAAGTGAAGCCGTTCAAATATCCAGTACCTCTGGTATTTACACAAGTTGCTGCAGGGGAAGCTGAAGCTTGTGAAGTAGGGCTATAGTGCAAGATAACCGCAATAGATGGGTGTGCTTCTGAAATACAACTTCTCACAGCTTCCCTTATAACTTCTTTTGCTTTTATTGTTCATGCTTTAAATACTTTATTTACACTGTGTTTTTTCAAGCCCTTTAAGTTGAGAATATTCTGTCTCAGTAGGCTACCAAAATCCACTTTATTAGAGATTTTGTTAATTGTTAAAATTTGGTTCATTCGACATTTGCCAGTATTAAAATTAATAAAAATATATAAAAATAATAAATAAATGAAAATGAACAAATGCATAAATAAATAAATAAATAAAATTACAAAAGCTTGATTTAAACATTTATTCAGTAAATTCACAACATAGTTGTGATTAACCTACAGTACCTTGGCTGTTTTCTCATCTCCATGTAACTTTATGGTATCTTGTTGCATACTGATTTCCAGTTACTTGGAACTTGGGACTTGGATGTTTTGGTTCAGCTTATGCTAAGGCTTCCCTAATGCAGGTCATCAGGCCTGTGTTTCAGGACCTGTGTTGCAACAAAAACTATCAACATAGCCAAATATGTAAAATGAAAGTTTGAAAAATGTTCATGGCATTATTATTTTTGATTAATTGTGCTTTATAAAAGGGATAGATATTTTCAGCTATAATCACATACTTTAATCATCATTTTCATTGTGTCTACCACCTGAATAGGCTGAATTTGTGCAGAGTGAAAATGAAGCCCATTATTTGTGATAACTGTATGTGTGGTTTGATTGTTTTATCAACTTTGGGTTTTGTCTGCTTTTGAGATTTAAAAATACATCTTTTTTGAATGCAGTAGTGTTGAATGAAAGATTTTCACTTACAGTAAAAATAGAGAAGTCACAGTTAAGATCTTAATTGCTTATCACCTGCGTGATCATCTGAAAGGAGATTTACAGCATCTGTCAGATTATCGCTGGTTAAGATTTACAAGGCATTACCAGCTTTTCAAACCTTTGGTCTGTACACTTTTGAAGGTCTTTTAATGTTAAAATATTATATGTTAGGAAGGAAAAGATAACTTCGAGATAAGCATTTGTGCTTTTGATCGTGATGCCTGAGTGCCATTACTTACCTCTATTAAGCATAATACTCTTGTTTTCCTAATGGATTGGGCTATTTGTGGTTCCCAAATCCCCAAATGACAGTACTGTACAGAATCAGATGCAGTGGTAAACTTACTGCATCCCATATTCTAAAGCACAAAAGGTATCTTTATAGTCTTAGCAATTCAATAATTCAGATTTAGAACAGGTTTGATAAATGTTCTGTAAGTTAAAGTTTAAGGTTGCCTCATATTTTAGCCATTGCTTTGAATGGTATGTTTCTGTTAAAAATGTGTCTGCCATCTGCTGTGGGTTCCCTAGTTTTTCTTGCATGTAACTCATGTGGCTTAATTCCACTGTTATTATTACTAAAATATCTACCTATCCATCTGTTTATCTATCTGTCTGTCTGTCTGTCTTTATTTTACTTCTACTTATTACAAACATATTAAAATGTAAATGTGTATATAAAAAATACCAACATTTTTGCATTGGAAATTGCATTCTAAATTCACAGGAGGTTGTGAAGTTTTGCCATATTGTATTAAGTATTGAGTGGTTTTAGTGAAACAAATTTGATAATCTCTTGATTCAGAAACTTAAAATGTAACTGAAAATGTCTAAGGAACTGGCAAGGAAGCTTGTATGTACACAGAGATGGAATCATGGTGGCACTCAGACTGTCTTACATTGTGTGTGCCATTTTTATATATCCATAAGAAATTCTTAACATATGCCAAATTAATTATACTTTCAGAAATTAAAAACAAGGTCACCAGTGACTCTTACCTCTCTAGGTAGAGAGAGAAGGGTGGAGTTATGTAAAATCCTGCACATGGCAATTTGCCAAAATCTGGAGACAATGTATATATTTTTTGTGAATTAGATTATTTGAATTTGCTTTTTTTTTTTTAAGTTGAGTACATTCTTTATAAAGAATCTAATCAGATGCTTTATTACAGCTGTTAAATTGCTGACACTATGTGAACTGTAAATCCCTGAAAATCTGCCTAGGTCATCTAGCTAATTTTAGTGTGGAGGTTATTTAGGATTTTGGCAGGGCAAATTGTACTAACTTTGTACTACATGGAACTATTGAGAAATCAGTTGTGGAGATAACTTTCTGGTTTTGATTACAAATGAGAAAAAAATAGATATAGACCTCAGCATGGTTGAGGAATTGGTTATAGAAAAGTGACAAAGAAAGGTAGACGTATCTTTCAGCTAGGTATCTTTTGAAGTCTGATCCATTCATGATAAAATTAACATATTTATTAGATTACTTCTCTATCATATAACTTCTCTGTGAAGGGCAAATATGGTGCATTTTCAAAGTTCTGAATAGTGGTATTTTACTTCTTGTCATAAAAACACAGCACACAATTTCTTACCAGAAATGAATGTAGAAAGAGGAGACCTTGATGCTGATGTAACCATGCAATGTACAGTATTTCTTCTCTTCAGAAGTTGTCTGCCTTATATGGATTTGGCCTATGTATCTACACCCATCATTGTCACAGGAAAAGAGCATAATTTTTGGAGGAGGATGTTGGAGGAACAGAACTGCAAGCTATAGTAATACTGAATTTAAAAGGCCATTCCCTCAGTTTTCTTACACTAAGAGAACGGAATGAATCACAGTACAGAAAAAACCAAAGCTATTACCAATTCCAAATTTCTCATCCAAGCTGTTCAGTACAAAACTTGAAAATCAGAAGGTATTTTCTCACAGCCTCTTTAATGCAACTGCTCAATAATTCTTAGGTTCCAGGCTCAGTATAAGAGGCATTTACTCAAACTGCTCTAGAGTAGCAGAACCTAAGCCAGCCCTGCAAAGGCAAGCCAGGAAACGCTTCCCACGTCAAATACATCAGGACAAGGATGTCCAGCAGCACCTTCCAGCCTGAGAGGGCCTGGGACTGCTACACAGAGAGAAGAGCTGTAGGAGCTCTCTGGTCTGGCCAGACACAGCAGGACTTTTGTCTGGCCAAACAGACATGGGTCACTCCAAAGGCAACTCCCCTGGGAGGACTCCACTCCCTCCCTCCCTGCCTTCCTCCCTGCCTCCCTCCCTCCCTCCTTCCCGTCCTGCCTCCCTCCCTCCCTTTTTCTCCCTCTCTTTGTCTCCTGAACAGGACTGCCATAGCATATAGCAGCACCCAGACTCCTCTTTTCTCTTTCTTCAGAGAGCTTCATCCTCTCCTTTTTGCTTTCCATTAAGCAATTCGCAATCAGACATAAGGAAAAATGTCTAAGGAAAAGGAAGGTGCCTGAAGACAGTCTTCAGACGGACAGTCAAGGCATTTGGCTAAAGACAAAAAACACCACAAGGCAAATAAGCATTATACCTCTGAAAAAAACCTTTCTGTGAGCTGAATCTGTTTTCCTCTCTCTGTTAGTTGATTCCTATTCCTCATCTCGTTCTCATTCTTGGTACCCTTCTGGAAGTGAGCGACAGAGGAGAAACACAGTATCATCTGAGTTGCCTCTTTAGTAACCTTACAATGTTACACACGGGGAAATTATTGTGGGACATAGTCTTGTTATTATAAGGCACCTGTAAGACTGGAGAAGATGAGTTATGACTGTCTTGTCATAACTGATTGTCTACATTAATTTTGCACTGGATGAGCACTTTTGTTCAGTTTATTCTGGCAAACACCGTCTAGTAGGCATTTACTAATTTTCTGCACAAAGGCTGTTCAGGATCTCTCTCTGGGGCTGCCAGGATTACACTTTATTTTTGTAGTTCTAAGAATGCCCTTAAGAACTTAGGTGGTACCTCTATCCACATAACTTGATAAAGTTTCGTGCTATAGTCAGGCACCCCTGTGAGCCTGAAAGATTAGGACTCTTCTACTAAGAAATGCCAAGCAGGTAGTGATCGATGCATTCCTTTTAGTTGGGAAGCATATCTGGTCTTCCTTAGAAATTGTGGATCTCTCAGAAGACATAATGGCATATAACTTGGAGCAAATCCATTTGAGGATGAAAAAGCTGATGCTGGACATAAAACCAGCCTCTCAATTTCTACATGGAGAATGTCAGAGGAAATTTTTTCCTTTCCCCACTTCTAGCCTATTGTCAAGAAAATTTCTAGCTCTGGTGATGCCAGAATGATTTTTTTCCATTTCTTTTATATACCTTTTACATAGTTCTGTGTATCCACGAGTGTTAGCTGTATGCATTCTTGTAATTCCTCACTTAGTCTAGTGCTTAGTGTTTTGTAAGTGTTCTGCAGGCCCTGAGACTGAACACCCCAGAACTGCAGAGCCAGGGAGACCAAACATCCTACTATCTCAGGAACCCAAGGTCTCCTAGTAGGACAGATTCTGTAAACTAGAGATTAGCTCACCCCAGCCCCATTTTTGAGCTCCCTTGTTAGATATGCTGATGTGTAAAGTCTATAACTGGTGTGTGTGATTGACGGTGGGTGTGCATTTACGACACTGTCCCCTGGGTGAAGTGAATGCATCAAACAGGATGCTGATTAAAATACCGAGGTAACGACCCCTAACCCTCTAACCGTGTCTGGCTTCATTTCATAACACCAGGAAAAAGGCATCACTGGAACAGGTCCATCTGTTATCAAGTTTCATGCTTTGTAATGTAACACTTGGAGCTGCTGAATGCCTAAAAAGACTACTTGTCTTTCTCCAGAAGCTTACTGGTATCTTTACATAAAATGTTTCCCAGGAGTAGAACCAACCATTAATATGCTTTTTTTTTTCCAGCAACAGCTAGTTGCAGAACTTTAGTTTCTGCCTGAGGTGAAGCCTTGCCCAGGATTCTTATTGCATGCGTTTCTTTCTCAATCTGTAGTCTTCAGCGGTGATGTCGTTTTACCTTCCTATCTTTCCAGTCCACAAATTATGAGAAGAGAGAGAGAGGTGGTGTATCACGTTAACTCCTTGGCCAACATGTTTTAATTCTCCAAAACTCAAGATACTCATGTTAATAGTTCATAACTAATGATTTCTGGTCTTGGGTAATCTTGCAGGAATATCCACTTCTGGAGAATCTTTGTGATGCCTTACAAAAGGCTGACCTGAAACAGAAGCTAGACAGAGTTAAAAGAATAAAAGAAGCATTTATTAAAACAAGGTACACTTCGAGCAATGCAAGAATCTCACAGAGACTGCACCCAAAATGTACCCCTAGCACTGTTTTTTGGACAGATATACCTTTGGTCCACCTGCATATCAGAAACCCATTGTCCAGTTACAGCTTCAGATCGTGAAGTCCCATCCCCAGTTTGTCCCCCTCCTTCTCTTTGCTGCTGTCCACAGTGGTTTACATTTTGGGCTGTGTGAGAAACAGTATATACTTGAAACTCAGACTTAGAAAGAAATAGTTTTGTCTAAATAACATTGGCAGAATACTAGCTGACAATTTATGGAGTACTGTAAAGCAATCCTGAACTGGAAAATATAAAAGTTAAAACTTAAGGCATCATTTGAACAAAGACTGTAGAGGAAGCTTTCTCTTTAAAAAATCTAGAAGGAAACTCTCATTCTAATTGACGCTGCTTTCCATCCAGTAAGGGCAGCCAGTCTGTTCTGACCACACCCACTTCTTTTAGAAACAAATAAATGTCATTACAAAGGCAGAGAGGGAAGAGTGTTGTATCATCTTGTGATGTCTCCTTTTACTCAAACCCCCCCAACAATAAGGCATTGTATGTTTTGTGCCGAAGTGTGACATTCCAAATATTCTTTTTTTTCTGCATAAGAATGCAAATTTCTATTTCCTGCTTCATCAGGCTGCTTAGAGTTTGTTGCTGTGTGAGGCTTTTATCAGTTTGGAAACTTAGGTAATCTTTTGTTCCCTGTGATACTGTAGAATGTATTATGCTTGAGCCACCAAAGAAGAAGGGCTGAGATCTGCAGATTATTATTTAACTGCAGTGAAATACCAACATGCTGCCTTTGACTACTTCCAGTAGTTTTTAATTAGAAAAGGCAGACATAGTTTTAGGCAGGAAGTTTTTGTAGGTATGAGAGGAACAAAACAATAGGAATGAATGTTGCTAGGCAATCAGAGCTCCTTAATTTTTCTTGTCTGTACCAGTAGTTTGGGGAACTTGGGTCACCAATGTCCTTGATGGATGCCTAGTTAGATCTCTTTTCCTATATTCATTTAATGTATTCTGTTGATTCACTTTTTACCTTAGTACAGAATAGGGAAGCTTCTCAAAATCCAAACATTTCTGAGGGTAAAAGAACACATTTACTGTCCAGCACTAATGTTTACTTTCACTTTTCTAACTGCACAGATATCAACTATGTCAACTTCTACCACGCCTTCTTCCTTCCTATCTAGGGCAGCACATTTTTATTGCATTTACCTTTGTTTTAATTTTAAAAGGACTGAATCCAGCTTTTGAAATAGGTTTATGGGGTGTATTCTTTTCATGCACTCAGTAAAGGTTCTTTTCTTTTTATTATAGTTACTGTTTATTAGACAGAGTGTTGCCTGCAAGGCAAATATTTTATAGGTAACATTTTGAGGATAAGCATAATTAAAGCTGAAAAATTCAAAAAGCTCCTGTACTTAAAACAACACAATCAAGAAAGCAACAAAATACTGAAAGGGGGAACTAATAACTTAAAATTGCCATAGAACTATTGCACTGAAGGAAATTTCCATAAACCAGAGGGTTTTTGAAATTTTTAATCAGGGATAGAGATGTCATATGGAAATCAAAGGGTAGAGAAAATACGAGTGAGAACAGTGTTTTCTATGCAAAATGTGTGTTTCTTAGGACATTGACATGTAAGAAAAAATGTAGGAAACAAAATAGGCTGAAGTGTTCAAAATGGGTTTTTGGAGGGAGATGAAAACTGATGCACGTGAAAGCAAAAGGATTATTTTGGCTGAAAACCTGAATACAGATTGCATCCTCAGAAAAGATGGATGGCAGTGTATTTCTTTAAAGTAATTTACATAATCTGCATACTAAAAAAACCCCATATGAGTAATGGCAACAGGATTTCGTGATGCTGCTCTGAAGATTAAATGTATGTGGGAGTTGAAGTAATTTTGTGTTACCAGGCAGGCAGAACCTTGTGGTGCATGACTTTTGAAAGGCAAAATTCCTGTTCTCATTTTGCTAGGGAAATAAGATTGTGTATGACTTGTATGCTCAGTAACACTTCCTTGCAGCAATTTTGTTTTTGAACAAATTGGCTAATTTGAGGTGAAGAGAAAGAGTGACTTTAGAAGTGAAAAACAACTTGGCATGAGTGTGACAGAATAACCTTTGTGCAACTTTCTGCTTAATTTCTTCATGACTACTGTGTTGCATTTGAGAGAAGATACCTCACAGCAGTAGATCAGGGAATCAAGTGTATCCACATGGAATCCTGCAGGATGATATGCAAAATCCTGTTAAGGATAATATGCTTCAGTAGCTTCTGAGAATGTAGAAGAAAGGATTATGTATCTTAGTGAAATGAAGCAGAAATTTCTTTAACCATTACAAATCTGCTTCTCACCCTCTATTGCCATTCTTTTTTACATGAATACACACTCTGTATTTCATTGTTTTCATATAGAATTGTTTGTTTCTATTTGGTAACTTCCAAGTTTTGTAATGGTAAGAGCAGTGTTAACCACCTGAATGGTATGAAGAAATTCCAAACTCTGGCTTGCAAGCAGTTCAGGAAGCTTTCCCTTGTTCTTGCATGAGAAAACAGTGTTTAAATTCTGTACTTTTGCCACACAGTGCTGTAGTTACACCAATCCATTTGTCTGCCATCAGATGCTGGCTGGTCTTTTACATTGGTTTACTACCTTTTATAGTGAGGTCAGGGTTTGATGGCTTTCATGTGGGAGGAATTGTCCCACTTTGAATTAACCTATACAGGAAATTCTGACTTTTAAAAATTTTTATTCTTTTTTTGTAATCCGTTTTGCCCACAAGACTCCATTTTCTTGTCTATTCTCAGCTCTTCTAGTTTCAAACTGCAAGATTTTTTCTTGTAGGGAGTTAGAAACACAGCTTGTTTCTAAGGCAATGCACATTTTAGTCCCAAGGCTTTGGCATCAGAATGCTTTGAAAGTTGCATCATGGTTAGATTTTTTTTTTTTTTGTGGGTCAGAGTTGGAGAGTGGAACAAGCTTTCATAATAAATCACAATCTTTTGCATGTAGAGAACACAGAATAAATTCAGAGAACCAGATCGGCGACACTTGTTTCACTTCCTCTCATCTAGTTTCCAAAATGCTTGAGTATGCACTGAAGTGGGCCATCTCCTTAAAATAGTCCTAACCTTAAAATAGTGCTCATGATGCATGCAGTTTCAAAGGCGTTGTGACTGCATGTCTGCCCATGCAGCTCTTGGAGTATTGCAGTTGGAGATGAAGAGCTGGTGCTGGTCCTGCTTGCTCAGCCCCTCCTCCTTCACCTGCAGCACTGCTGCCTGGCTGGCAAGCATTACCACTTTTATATTTGAAATACTGCATTGTAGTCAAGTTTTTAAATCTGGTCTTTTTTTGGAGCTTTCTTCAGGAAGGGTGTTTTGAATAGGATTAATGTATTCTAAGCACTTGTGTGTTAGATACAAAGTGCTGAATAACCAATATCTTAAAGGATTATTTTAACAATTTTCTATATTTCTTATCTGGAAATGTCAAGCCATTGTGTGGATAATTAAGTCACATTGAATTGAGCCAACTCATGGCAGATATACATCATTTTTTGTGAGGTAATTCTGGATCATGGCTTCTCATCTGTGGAGGGTCTGAGTTCTCTGCTTACACGATGCAGAGACCAACATAAATGTGGAGGAGATTTACACATATGTACCAGTCTGCTGGCATCCTGCATAATGTGCTGTAAAAGTGAAAGAAGTATGTCTTTGTAATATCATCTATGCTTATTTCCACATTTATATATTAACCTCATATTTCCTGGAATTGAAGTAGCATTTTTTACAGAGCGCCTTGGTTGCAGAAAATCTTGAAAAATGTTCCTAATCTAGTAGTATACAATATAGCATGATAAACATCATGAAGGATATGAGAATTTTAGAAGGACTCACACAAGAAAAATGTTGTATATTGTCTCTGGCATTCAGTTTCAAATGACATAGACAAGAAAATCTTGTTTGTAGCGCCCAGGTCCTTTGTTGGAATAGGTGTTTATTTAGTAGGAGATTAAATTATTTACTATAATGAGCAAATGTAAATACAAGCATTCTCTTACCTTATATAGCAATTAGCATTATAAATACCAATGTGCCTTTCTCCTTGAGATGCTAAGCAATCATTTGTCTTTTTCCTGGTGAACAGGAGTGTGAACAAAAATATGTCCTTATTCACTCACAACCGTGTCTGACTTTTTATTAATTTGGCAAGACTTTTTAAAGGAGCATATATGTGAAATAAATCCACTTGTCAAGCTGGTATTTTTGACTGTTAACAAGTGAAATGACTTTAAAAGGAAGCTTTGGGTGCATTCCCAGCCTTGAAAGAGATGAGGTCTGAGTACTGAAATCTTAACTTTTATTGTAGCTTTGATGCTTTACCCCCTAAAAATTGGAATTTGGTTTTTGTCTTCAATTTCTTATGTGCGGGGGAGAAAACTTTATTCTTTCTTGTTAAGTCATTCCAGCTTATTAAGTGCTTTGTTTACAACAAAACTATCTGGCTTTTCTACACAGTGTTGACAATTTTGGACTTGGTCTTCTGCTTCAGACAAAGCAGATAAAACGCATGGTGTCATCGTACGTTGGAGAGAACGCTGAATTTGAACGCCAGTATTTATCTGGTGAGCTTGAAGTTGAGCTTACACCACAGGTAAGGCATGTCTCTAAGACAGTAGTGATTTCTTTTAATCTAAAATATTGAGTAGAAAAATGCTTAAGAGCTCTGACAAAATTGTTTTGCAATCCAAATATTTTGCTCGTGTGCAGAAGGCACTTGCAATCTGTGGTGGGCTGACCCTGACTGGACTCCAGGTGCCCACCAAAGCCTCACCCTCAACTCCCCTCAGCTGGACAGGGGAGAGAAAATACAACAAAAGACTCAGACTTATGTATTGACATAAGTAAAGGAGAGATCACTCATCAGTTATGATCACGGGCACCACAAACTCAGCTGGGGGAACTTAATTTAGTTTATACCAATCAAATCAGAGTAGGCTAAGAGAAGTAAAAACAAATCTTAACACCCCCTTCTCCTACACACACTTTGCCCCAACACTCCCTTCTTCCTGGCTGTAACTTTATTCAAAATTTACTGCTTCCCTCCACAGGGGGAGGAGGTCATAGGGGGTTGTGGTCAGTTAATCACATGTTGTGCAACTCCTTCTTGCTCAGGAGGACCCCTCATGCTCTTTCCCTGCTCCAGTGTGGGTCCCTTACAGGACCCAGATCAGTCCTTCAGGAAGAGTCTGCTTCAGTACATGTCCCTTCCACAGGGTGCAGCCCCTCAGAAATAGGCTGCTCCAACATGGATCCCCTGTGGGGTCACAAGTTCTGCCAGCAAACCTGCTCCAACATGGGCTTCTCTTTCTGTGGAACCACAGGTCCTGCCAGGAGCCTGCTCCAGCACAGGCTTCCCATGGGGTCACAGCCTCCTTTGATGGCATTCCCCTGCCATCTGATGTGGGGTCCTCTGGGGGCTGCAGGTGGATTTGTGGTCCCACATGGCCCACCATGGGCTGCAGAGGCACAGCTGCCTCACCTGGTCTTGCCACGGGCTGCAAGGCAATCTCTGCTCCGGCACCTGGAGCAGCTTCTGCACCTCCTTCTCCACTGAAATGGTGTTTGCAGAGTTGTTCCTCTCGCATATTCTCACTCCTCTCTGCTCTGGATGCACTTATATCTGTGCAAGAAGTTTTGCTTCTTTAATATGCTGTCCCAGAGGTGCTACCACTGTTGCTGATGGGCTCGGCCTTGGAACCAGCTGACACTGGTTCTGTGTACATCGGGGGAAACTTCTGGCATATTCTCACAGAAGCCACCCCAATAGCTACCAAAACCTTGCAGACCCAGTACACCATCTTAAGGTCATGCATCTGTTAAGAACTGACTGACTGTTATTTGTATGAATCGGTTAATGGAATTAATTAATTAATAATACATTATATTCATCTGAAGTTTATATGTATATATGTATACACACACACATACGTAGATTTGATTGAAGATTGTAGAAAAAGACAAAGTACTGTGCTCAATACATCTCATTACTGTACATGCTCGGTACTGTGACCCCATATAAAGGGAGGGAGTCAAGGAACTGCTCCATTCCCATCCTGGTGGCAGGTTTTGGGGATGTTGCATGGGCAATGCCTGCCATCTAGTGGGCAGGAATCAAATGTGGAGATTTCATTCATTGAGAGACAAAACCCTTTTTCACTTGTTCATTAACTTGTATCGAAATTAATTTGTGCATACTGTAATGAGCCAATTTAAAACTTTACTTTTTAGTTCTGTATTTTTAATTATTCTAGCACAGCTGAGCTACCCAAATAGCATGAATGCAATGAGATCCTAAAATCATCAATATCAGTTATGTCCTATTGAGTTCAATTTCTGTGAAGTTGGTGCTCTAGCTTTAAAGCCTACAGCATGTTAGTGTGTGGAATTTTCAGAGGTCACACATAACATTCGGGCTTTAAACAGCTATTTATATAAGTTTCTGGGGGAAAAAAATGTCTTAAGTATTTATTAGGAATAGTATCTTGAGCTCCCTCACTTGTGACTCACATACTGGGTCAGGTTGGAAAGACCCCCAGTGGGTCATCTGGTCCAACCTCCCTGCTCAAACAGGGTCATCTAAGAGCACACAGTACAGGATTGTGTCCAGATGGTGCTTGGATATCTCCAGTGAGGGAGACTCCACGACTTCTCTGGGCAACCTGTCCCAGTGTGTGGTCACCCACATAGTAATGAATATTTGGTACAATTTCCTGTGCATCAGTTTCTGCCCACTGCCTCTTGTCCTGTTGCTCAGGACCCCTGGGCAGAGCCTGTGTGCCTCCTCTTGGCACTCCTTCAGATACTTACAGGCATTGATTAGGTCCCCTCTCAGTCACTTCTTCTCAAAGCTGAACAGGCCCAGCTCCCTCAACCTTTCCTCATAAGAGAGATGGTCAAGTTCCTTAAGTGTCTTTGTCACCCTTCACTGGACCCATTCCAGCCTCACCAGGGCTGAACAGAGGGGCACGGTCAACTCCCACAACCTGCTGAAGATGCTCTTCCTGATGCACCCCAGGACCCCACTGGCCTTGACCTCAAGGACACACTGCTGGCTCATGGTCAGCTTGTGACCCACCAGGACCCCCAGGTCCTTCTCCACTGAGCTGCTTCTCAGCAGGTTGGCCCCCAGCCTGTACTGGTGCATGGAATCATTCCTCCTCAGGTGCCGGACCCTAGATTTTTCCTTGCTGGATTTCAGATTGTTCTTCTCTGCCCATCTCTCCAGCCTGTCAAGGTCCTCCTGAAGGGCTGCAGAGCTCTCTGGGGTATCAGGCACTGCTCCCAGCTTTGTGTCATCAGCAAATGTGCTGAGGAGGCATCTGCCCCTTCCTACAAACCATTGATGTGTAATTTAAACAATTCTGGGCCCTGTATTAAACCCTGGGGGCAGCACTTGTGACTGAATTCCAATTAAATCCTGTGCCACTGATAATGATGCTCTGGGATCAGCTGTTCAGCCAGTTCTCAATCCATTTCACTGCCTCACATACAGTCCAGACTTCCTGAGCTTGCCCATGA
Source organism: Petroica traversi (assembly GCA_025920805.1). NCBI lineage: Eukaryota > Metazoa > Chordata > Aves > Passeriformes > Petroicidae > Petroica > Petroica traversi. The sequence continues at coordinate 9,030,017 of JAHLSL010013733.1, forward strand.
GGATGCTGTGAGAGAATGTTTCTTAGAATTCCAGACATGAGTGGAAAAGTTCGGTCAGCAGACCTGAAAATAACTAGGCACTTGTCATGTCAAATGTTTCAAATGTCACAATTCTCATAATGCATTTTTCCTTCCTATTTAATATTCAGTAGTTCCACCTAGAGGACCATGAACTCCTTAGATGTGTGGTCAACTTTGTGACTACTGATAAGCTGTGTAGATCCAGCATGGAAATAACCGGTCTACAATATATGATGGTAAACAGTAAAGTGAATTAATTACTTGCAGGAGATGTGGGGATTTGAAATATTTGTGTTAAGAAAAATAGTCTTTCCTTAAAAAGTTTAGTGTAAACTTAGGCAAAATAGAAGACTTTCGTGTTATTGTTACACAGTAAGGAAGAGGTCATGGTGAGATCTTGCTATGCTAGGGCTTCTCAGAACACAGGACTCTGTATCATTGCATGGTTTGCATGTGCCTCTTGCCTCCATTTTGAAAACCAACCAGAAATCATTGTTCTTCTTGCTGGATGACTGAAAAAATGCAATCTATGTTGTAGGGGCTGTTAAACTGGATAATTGACCATGATGTTCTTGTCTTGCTTTGAATCCAGGGGAATGTTAAAAAAAAATTTGGGAAATGACGCTAATGAAAAGCAAACACACATCTTTGGCCTTAAGTCCATAATTGAGGCAAATGAGGAATATTTGCTGTTAGTATCTGTACTACAGCTGGACATGGAGAAGAGTGCAGACCGGGTGGTCAGAGAGAGTATAAAAACTGCTTTGTTAGCTTTTTGGTATTCTTGGCATGGGCAACCCAGATCACTGGACTCCCTCTTCCTTCTCGATCTGCCATGCTTGACTGTTTCAACTTGGAGTGGGCTCTGAAGTTTTTCTTAGGATGTTGAAGAGTGAATGTCAATGTGTCGGACTGTTAGAGAAGAAAAATCTTCTAGGTTATGTAGCCGAGTGGGAAAGAAAAAAAGAACTCTTACCACTCTCAATAATAATGAGTTGGGGAACAAACAGAAGGAGAGGAGACACAGCCTCTGGGCTGAGCCTGGCTGTCTGGCAGGTAGTTGTATGACAATGTCATCTCAAGCAGTATATGACTGTGTGTCAAGCATTTCTTGCCATATCCAGTACTAGTCCCACATAGAGAAGCTAAAATGTGAGGAAAAAATAGATGATCACATCTGTCTACTGTATAGAAGGAAAAACTATGAACGACAGGATATAAAATAAAGTTATTGCAAGCCATACATCAAAGTTTGATTCATTGTTCCCAAATGATGATTTCTTAATTGTGTTTTCCCATAGGGTACACTTGCTGAACGTATTAGAGCAGGAGGAGCAGGAATCCCAGCATTTTACACCAGTACTGGCTATGGGACGCTGGTGCAGGAAGGGGGTGCACCCATCAAGTACAACACAGATGGCACCATTGCCATTGCCAGCCAGCCAAGAGAGGTAAGAGGTCTGATTGTCATTAGGAAGCCTTCAGCTTTGAAAAATAAATTTCTAACGTATTTACAAGATAAACAGGACTTTAAGAAGGAATTAAGTTTACCCTTACTGTATTCAGTTAACTTAATGTCCATGGTACCAGACACATTAGTTTTGCATCCACTGCAAAACTAATTCTGTGATGTGTTAGAAAAGTTTATACAGTTCTGGAGTGATTTAGCATCAAGAACTGGTCCAGGTGAAAGCCTGCCTTGCTGAGTTATTCTTCACTTGACCATTCTCTGACCAGGTTGACTGTGTATTCAAATAAAATTTTATACCAGGCCACTGTAGTGCACAGAGCTGTTTGAGAACAATCTCCAGTTAGTGGGGCAGGTGTGCTCTTTAAATACTCACCTTGCAGTAAGCAGCCCTGCAGCTGGACATGGAGCATCAGCCTTAGAAGGAATGGGGCATTCTCATGTTAAACTGGGAAGAGCTCAGTTGACACAAATTTCAGGAAATGCATTTCCCAATACTTGAAATGCAATTTAGTCTCAGTTTTTAAAACTCTGAAGAAATAAAAATACTGTGGCTTTCAAGGGAGAAAAAAGGATTTCATTTTGAAACTGGATGTAGAATTTGAAGAAGGGAAGAGACATCTCAGTGCCATAATTTTTTTTGAAGGAATGGGTTGGGTTAATATTGGGTGCTTCTATCAGTCTATACAACATTAAGTTTCACCTCAAGAAGATCTCTGGGGTGAAGGAAATTCCATCCTAACCCATGACTTTCATGTATTTTATACATGACTATTTGCAGTATCTAGACATTGACTTGGTCTTTTTTATTCCCTTATTTTTTTTACTGTATACATCATTATGTTGTTATACCATTTGGAGGAATGTTTTGTTGATCAAATAGCTTGAAATTTTAATAATTTTTTAATAATTTGTTTTTATTTTGACTTTTGTGAGAAAATCTCCCCTACTCTCCTCAGTCTAATAACATGACTAGCATGATTTGTTCAGTTCCATTCACCACATCCATTTTGCTTGAAAGCATAATTTTGTAAAGGCTCAGATCTCCTTTTGTGGTACTGGTAAACTGACTTCTGATACACTTTTCTCATAATCTCTTCCCCTTTCAGTGATTATATAAAGCTCTCAAGTAATGTTTATGTATACTCTTACCTTCTACTCTGTTAAGAGAAGTGGTCTTTCATCTCTCTCTATAGTATTAAAAGACTAGCTCTGTCCCTGTTTCGTATTTTGGCTCCAGGCACAGTGTCATTCACTGCAAATATTGATCATAGGTGCAGGGAAAACCAAATGAAACTCAGCCTCTTAGGTGGCATGATTTGAGCAGTCTATCTGAAATTGACTTCATTTTGGATTTGGAGTTTCTGATGGTGGGCTGTGCTTATGAACTTTTTTAATAATTCTGCTTTAGCACTTCAGTTTTTGGTTAGCTGGCAGATGTGCAGGACAAAGCATGTCTAATTCCAGTAGGTGGAGCAGGAGGAATATGGATTCTCTTGCCGTTTCACTAGGGACAATATGATAAAACTAGGGTTTATAGCCTTTCCATGTTTCTCTGTTATCATACAGTTTTTTGGTTAAAACTTTATAGAGTACAAAAAGAAGTTGAAATATAATAGCCTGCAAAATTCACCTCTAAAATAAGTATTACATGTGAAATCTGTTGGAAGAAACATACATCTCAATTTTGTACTTTTCTCTGTAGGTGAGGGAGTTTGATGGCCGTCACTTTATTCTGGAGAAATCGATTACAGGAGATTTTGCTCTTGTGAAGGCATGGAAGGCTGATCGTGCAGGAAACATAATTTTCAGGTATAACTTGTTTACTGGTGAGAAAAGATTATTTTACTGTTTAGGTAATGAATGAGAAGGAGAATCCTGTCTCCTGTGTTATGGCAAAACTATGTTTTACTGATTTCGCATTCTTTCATATTGCCTTTCCCTACTGTCAAATTACACTGCTATAAAACACCAAAATATAATTGCTTTTTCTAATGACTTTTGAGAATTCAAACATAGCTATAAAATGAAGCATTCGTAGTTAAAAATGAGACACAGCACACTGAAGTAGTTATGACGACTATTGAGAAATTCAGTGATTCTCTTCCTTTCAATTTTCATATTAGTTTGGTTCCTTTTTCTTCAGCAATAAAAGGCTGACCCAAGAAGTACAGGTTCATGTATGACAGAAGAGAAGGGAACTAAGTCAGTCTTCTGGCCAGTCAGATGTGGGAAAACTGATTCTGTCTAAAGAAAATCATGCCTAAAGTTGATTTGATCTCGGTGGTTAGGGAAAGGCATCATATGAATTTAAACATCTTTCAATTAAAAGTTTGATGTTGCACTACTAAGAAAATCTTTTATATGAGTTGCTCTTTTTGTGTTCTGGTTTGTCCTGAAGTGAAGCAGGAGAGAGGTTTGCTTATGTTTAATGCCTGGTTTTTATTTGTTTGTCTTATGGCTATCAGACGAAAAGGTAAGTGTTGTAGTTATCACTTGCAGTTTATTACAAGCAGATGCTGATTGAGAGTTTGTCTTTGTTTTGGAACAAACAAGGATTTGGAAAAGCAACTGAAAAATAAGTGTATAAAATAGTACTCATAAAGTAATTGTTTTCTTTATGTATATATTTGTGTATATATGTGTTTATATTATATATATTCATATATCCAGTTAATACTAAATTAAAATACTTGAATATTAATAAATAAGTTTTTATTTTGCCCAATTCTTGACATCCTGACTTGCCCACTTGCAAGAAAATACAATTTCTGACTGAAAGCTGAACTTTTTAGTGTGTGTGCAGATGAATTTGACGGCTGCTAAACTGCTCTCCTTAGGTTCTGGTACATTGAATGCAGGAAACACTCTTTCCCCTTGGCCTTGTCTTTGTTTGATCCTGAGCCACTGCTCTCTGTGCTTTTATCCTGTGTCTTTCTACTGATGCATAGTAGATACCTCTGAAAAGTTCTTTAATTCTCCACAGAAACAGACTGGTGGTGCACTCCTTTTACCTCTTCCTTTATGTCCTGTTGTTCTCAATGCCTTTCCTTCTTCCTGTTCCTTTCAGAAGTCTTCATATGTCTCCCACATTAACACAATACAGCTGATAACAGATACTACTTACATCTGGAGTGAAAACATAAAAATCTCGACTCCTTCCTTCAACTGTAACTAACCGAAGATGGAAACTAATAGTCATCTGATGTCCTATTCCATATGGAATATTGCTAGCTCAAAGAAATTTCCCTGTGATAAGCAGTGACCTATTCTGTTTCTGGATGAGACGTGATTATCTGATGACAGAACAGAGAAACATAGGGAGGTCTTAGAACTTGTTGTCTGCTGCCACTTCCACAGCAGTGTGGTACTACTTAGAGTGTGTTTCCTGTGACTCTGTGAAGCCAGTGGTCTAAGTGTCTGCCAAACTGTTAATCACCCTCAAGCTAAGAGCTTTTATAAATTTAGGGATTGTACTTTAGGTACACTTACATGGACCAGAGGCTGGCCTTTTTCTATTCTCATATATCAAGCTGTACTGTTTTCTTGGAATCCAGAATGGCACCAACTTCTTTAGAAAGTTGTTTTTAAAACTGTTTGTTTTGCATTTTTTAAAAGTGATACTTCATGCGCCCTAGATCTTTAGTTCCATGAAGCTTGTTGTGGCAGCTTTCATTCCAGGCAGCTTCAGGCTGAGTGGACTGTTCTGCACCACTTAGCAGTTGGCTTTTTTCTAACAAAGGCCTGTGTCTGACTCAGTAGGTAATAGCTTTTAGGTACAATGCGCTTTTAGCAAAAGAAATAATCCAAGACTCCCTCAAAGATAATGATATAATCTCACCTTGTTCCTATGATAACTGAAAGGATACATATATGGGCATTTTGCTTTGTTAGTCTGATGTAGGTACTAGTTCTACTTACTTGAACAGTGTCTCCAGGTCTTAACCTCCCTTGGGACTTTGCTCATTTGGGACAACATCAGGGAGTGCCACTGCTTATGTGGATAGTCATAGAATCCCAGAATGGCCTGGTTTGGAAGGGATCTTAAAGATCATCCAGTTCCATCTTCTGGCTGTATCCCATTTCTTAGAGCTCCATCCAGCCTAGCCTTGAACACTTCTGGGGATGGGGCATTCACAACTTTTCTGGGAAACCTGCTTCAGTTCCTCACCACCCTCAGTGAAGAACTTCTCCCTAATATAAAATCTAAACCTCCTCTCTTTCAGTTTGAGGCCATTCTCCCTTGTTTTGTCACTACATGCCCTTGTGAAAAGTCCATCTGTGCTGAATACTCCCTTCAGATACTGGAAGGCTGCAATTTGGTCACTCTGAAGCCTTCTCTTTTCCAGGCATAACAAATCAAATTCCGCCAGCCTTTCCTTGTAGGAGAGATTCTCCAGACCTCTGATCATCTTGATAACCTCTGGGCTGACTCCAACTGTCCTTCCTATGCTGGGACCTCAGCTCTGGATGGAGAGCTCCAGGTGGGTCTCAGCAGAGCAGAGCAGAGGGCCTGAATCCAGTTTCTGCCCTGCTGCCCACGGGGCTCTGGATGCAGCCCAGGACACGTTTGGCTCTCTGGGCTGTGAGTGCCATGGCTGGGGCATGTCCAGCCTCTCACCCACAGCACCCCCAGGTCCTTCTGGGCAGGGCTGCTCTGGGTCTGTTCCTGCCCAGCCTGAGCTGATACCAGGGCTTGATCTGATCCAGGTGCAGCACCAGCCCTTGGCCTTGTTAAACTCCATCAGATTCCCATGGGCTGCTTCTCAAGCTTGTCTGGGTCCCTCTGGATGGCATCCCATCCTTCAAGTCAACAGCACCACTCAGCTTGGTGCTGATTTGCTGAGGATGCACTCAATTTCTTTGTCTATGTCATTAAAGAAAATATTTAATAATACTGGTCCCAGTATTGACCTCTGAGGGACACCACTTGTCACTCATGTCCACTGGTACTCTGAGCCATTGACCTCTGGATGTGACTATTGAACCACTGCTTCATCTACCAAACATGTAATCTGAGACAAGGATGCTGTGGGTCTGTAAAGCCATGTCAAAGACTTTATAGAAGTGCAGATAAATGACATCTGTAGCCATTTCCCATCCACTGATGTAGTCACTCCATCACAGAAGGCCACTGTATTGTTTTGGTGAACTTGCCAGCAGTGAAGTTTTGCTGGCAGTCCTGGATCACCTCCCTGTCCTCCCTGTGCCTTAGCACAGCTTCTGGGAGTATGTGCCATGATCTTCCCAGGCACAGAGCTGAGGCTGACAGGTCAGTAGTTCCTGGGGTCCTCTTTTATACCATTTTTAAAGATAGAAACCATCTTTCACTCTTTCCAATCACCTGGTACTTCACCTGACTGCCAGGACTTCTCAAATATCATGGACAAGTATCATGACTTGTCTGCCTCCTTTGGCTCCCCTCCCTTTTCATCACCATTCTGCTTTGGAGCTGTTCTAGCCCAAAGTACTTGGACTTAACAAGCAAATGTGTGGCTTGTTGGTGATGATAATACACTATTGACAAAGAAGCAGAAATGTTAAATGGATAACCTGAGTTGGACCCTCCTCACGTCAGGTCATCTCTTCATGCTTTAACTGGTTCTACAATACATAAATTCAGCTCCCACCTGAGGTGTCTCTGCACCTTCGCATCATTAGGTATGTAGTGGATGTAGTTTGTTGGTTTAGTCTGCTATGAACAAGTGTGTGTTATCTTTTGCCTCTGTGAGAAAAGATGTTATGCCTTTGGGTTGGCTTAGAAATCCAGTGGAACAATGGAACTTTGTAGACGTTGCTGACTCCAGAAAATTTTCTTAAAATAAAAAGGCAACTTTGTCTAGCTAGTTTTTGAATTTCCTACTGCTAACCCCTTAACATTATTCTGTGTTGGAAAATAAGTGTAGTGCTTCTGCCTTTTTTTTTTTCCCTTCTGGATGATGTGCTCTTTAGAAATAAGGCCTTTGATCCCATAAAACTTCTGGATGGTGTGTTCTTTAGAAATAAAGCCTTTGATCCTGTAAAAGACGGCTGCTTCTGAAACAACTTTACTAACTCAAGAACAGTCTAAATGGCAGAAGCTCTTATAAATTATGTCAGATTAGAGACCATTAGCTCTTCTTAACGTCAAATTAACATTGAAGTATTTTCTTGTAGATTTTTCCCTATGTAAAAATAATTTTATATCAGTTTATTTTACTGGCAGAGTAGCCACTTCAATCTTGAGAAAGTCTTTGGCTCAAAAAAGTAGTCCTATATGATGAAATATTGAATTGTTTATTTTGTCATCTTCCTTCCCACATCTGTATCCATATCTCAGCAATTTTTAATTTGGCTTTTGTAATTGTGTTTTTCTTCTCATTTCCTACTCTGCGTAGTTTAGGGTAGTTTTTCCTGAATCACTGCTAACTAGTATTTTATTAATCTCTCAGAGGAGAGTATAAATTCACATTGTGGGGTTTTTAAATTTTGTTTCTTATTGTTATATTCTTTTGGATCTGTGTAGCTACCCCATTGGCAGAAGGTATTCATGGAATCATAGAACCATAGAAGATGCTGAGTAGTAAGGAACCCACAAGGATCATCAAGTCCAACTCCTGGCCCTGTGCAGCACCATCCCCAAGAGTCACACCCTGTGCCTGAGTGCATTGTCCAAACACTTCTTGAACTCTTTCTGGCTGGAGCTGTGCCCACTGCCCTGGGGAGCCTGTTCCAGTGCCCTACCACCCTCTGGCACCCTACCTTTCTCTAGATGTCCAACTTAAACCTTCCATAGGTCAACTTCAGGCCATTCCCTCGCATCCTGTCACTGTCACCCCAGAACAGAGATCAGTACCTGCCCCTCCTCTCCCCTCACAAGGAAGCTGTGACTGCAGTGAGGTTTCCTCTCAGTCTCCTCCAGGCTGAACAGACCAAGTGATCTCAGCCACTCCTGATTTGGCTTCTCCTTAAGGCCTTTCATCATCTTTGTAATCCTCCTTTGGACACTCTCTAATAGTTCAGTACCTTTTTTTTATGTTGTGGCACCCAAAACTGCCCCCAGCACTGGAGGTGAGTGCCCCAGTGCAGAGCAGAGGGGACAATCCCCGCCCTTGCCTGGCTGGCGATGCTGTCCCTGATGGTGTCTCAGAGGGCTGACGCTTTGTTAGAGGCTTCACAGCTCTAACAAATACACAGCTGTGTATGGCCACTAAACCAGCATTTCCCCGCGATCTGCGTCCTTGGGAATAGCTTTGGTTGTGCTGGAGTCCGCGCTCTGCCGTGCCCGCCCCGCGCGGTGGCAGCAGCGCCCCGG
>JAHLSL010013733.1:9039199-9146611 GCA_025920805.1 Petroica traversi
GCAGCGCCCCGGGGCTCGGAGCGGCGCCCGGGGATGGAGCAGCGGGACAGCTCCGAGCGGCCACTGCTGGACTCCATCGTCCTAAGGGCTTTTTGCCAGCTTTAGTGATGCTCTGATGGTGGTGGGGGAAAAAAAAATGCTTCTCTGGACAAACGATGAGGGAGAGGAGGTTTTATCATCTTTTGAAACCTGGTTTCATGGATTTTGTTGAAAAATTTTCAAGAATTCTACTTTTTAGCGGACAGGAATGCTAAGAAGCTAGCAGTGGAACAACACTACAACCCTCATAATTTTTCTTAATTATTAAAAGTGCCATACTGTTTTGTTTGGTTTCTGAAAAATACATAAGAGTGGCTGACACTTGTTTCCCCTGTGCAGTTCCCAACAGAGGTATACATGTCAGGTGTTGTTTTTACTCTCAAAAGTTCTTTTTCCTTGGTGCAAAACTGCTGTGTGGGAATACTTAGGATGAATGCCAGAGTCTTACAGTGAGTGCCAAAATGGGCACAGGGTTTCTTTTTTGTTTGTTTTGGTTTTGGTTTTTGTTTGGTTTTTTGGGGTTTTTTTGCAGATGGCTTGGTTTGTTTTTTGTTGTTTTGTTTTATTTTTGGTTTTGTTTTGTTTGTTTGTTTGTTTGTTTTATTATTATAAGGGTTGGATTACATTTACTACTGGGTAAAGTGCTATCCCAAGTCCTACTCTGAGTTAGGAAAGAATACTTGAGAGATTGTTTGGCCTAGTGCTGATCCCATGTGGAGATTAACTTCATTCTTTGTGCAGTGAAATAATGGCATTATACAAAGTCCAATTTGCAGGTGCTTTTGGATCCAATAAATGAATATATCAGTAGCATAACCAATTTCAATTAATTAGTATGCTGATTGAAAATCAAGAGTCATAATAAATACTTTATAATGTAGCAACATATGATTTCATTTCAGATGCATCTTACACAATTCCATAATAATGTTTCCTCCATTGTACCCTTTTTTAAAATTTGTTCTCCAGCTATTTGGCAAAAAGCTTCGTAATGCTTAAAATACAGAAATTCCTCTAGTAGCTTATCTGTGAAAAGTCTTTTACTGTATTATTATGACCTTTAATATTTATTAATATTTTTTTTCCCCCCAGGAAAACTGCAAGGAACTTCAACCAGCCTATGTGCAAAGCTGCAAAGACAACTGTAGTAGAGGTAGGGAATTAAAACATAGTAAGCATATTCTAGTATAGTCAACATACCCCTTTATTTTACGTGGTGTTTTGGAGTCAGGGTGAGGGGATTTCAGATCACTGCAGAATTTCAAATCAGGGACAGTGGTCTAACCTCTCTCCTTGGATTGCCTTCTCCTGTCACTGTCCTCTGCTTTAGTGATTAATTCCTTTGTTGCTGCACATCTGATGCTGACCAGGTCTTTGTGTTCAGTGTGATCAGCCTTTGAAAGGGAAACAAAGTAAGAGCTGCAAATTTGTCAAATAAAGTATATGTGGATGGAAGAGGAAAAGAGTAGGCTTAGGCTGTGCTTGAAAAGATTCACATAAGTCTTTTTGCATAATTTCTTGAATATAAAGTCAAGTACGTAACAACACAGATTAGGCAAACCACAGAGCTATCACAGTTGTGGTGTCTTAAATTTAATAAATTACATAATATCAATCTACAATGAGATACAGACATTTGGCTATGCCTTGAGAAAGAGGATTGTCTAGGTGATCTAGAAGTTTCTTCCAATCTTTTTGCCCTTTGTCTTTGTCTGAAATGATAATATTTAAAAGCATGAAGCAGCCTACATTGGAAAAATATTGGTGCCTGGAGAGTTACTAAGGTATAGCAATATGTAAAAGATAGACTGCTCTATTAGCTTTTTCTTCATTCTCTGGTAAATGTTTTTATATGCATAATAAAAGCTAAATACTGTTTGGTAGGAAGATCAAGACAAACTCTTCTAAGACTATATCTAGTAAATGTTTTATGGAAAAGGCTTTTATTTCTTCAGGGTTTTTTGTTTGTTTTGTTTTGGAGTTGGTTTGGATTTTTGTTTGTTTGTTTATTTGTTTGTAAGATGTTATTTGGAAAATATATTTGTTATGTAAGCATCTCTGGATAATACATTTGGGAACTTCAGTTATTTCTTTGTGCCTTACAGAACTATCATAAAAAATACCATGATATTTGCCACATGACTTACAGTGACAACGCAGCAAAACATTTTCAGGTTTTGTTTTAAAGAAAAATTTTAAGCTTTTTTCTATTTAAAAATTTAATAAATAATCTTTCCTTCTAGACACTTGTCCGTCATACCTTGTTCAGTCTGGCATTTAAAGAATTTAAGTAGATCAAAGCCTTCCACCTACATTCCATTTCATTCTATCTTTCTGCTCTTCTATCCATGTATGATAGGGTAGAATTTTCTTGTCAGTGAGAAACTGATGTGACATTGTTGTTGCTGTAATTCCACTTATGAGTTGCTAGTAGATCTGCTGTGAACTGTGTCCACTTTGAATCTTATTGCATTTTCAATACCATTTTAAAAACTGTCAATCTTTTGCAAGATGTATTATTAATATTACTTTACAATTCTGTTTTTTTTATGGACAAATTAGATAAGGATGCAAAACCACAGATTTAGGGCATTATATTTTGAACCATCCTTGACTTAACTTCTAAATGTCATTCTTTCAAAGTGGAATTCAGAATGTTGTCTTTGAATTTAAGTTTAAAGCCCAGGGAATCAGAAGGAAATATCTCAATATGGTGTCTCATACATCCTCAGTACTGAGCACTATAAGCTGTTTTAGTTTATCACTAGGGAACTGAGGCAATTAAAAATTTGAGTTTTGCCTGACTCCTTAGTTAATGTTGTTCAAGGCTGAAGGTTAAAATTCTCAGTCCCACTTACAGGGAGAAGAAAAAAGTTTGTGAGGGATAGTAATTCAGGTACTTGGCAGCATGGATTACTAAATTCTGGTGTTTGTTCCTAGCTCTGTTTCTGTTTTTCACTGACTGAATATTTAACTGAATTTAAGCAGACAGTTCTAGTCTCTCGGAGTAGAGACTTGAAGCCAACTCTGTTCCTTTTCATCAAAATAGCTACAGGTCAGGCTTGTCTTCAAAGATAAAGTGATTGACTGGGGTTTTCAGGATTGATCCCACTTTCTTGAGATTTACTTTAGTTTCTGATCATTGATTCAAATATGGAATGGCATTTGACATAGCAAGATACCAATGAAATATAACTACTGGAAATCCAATCTCAATGTATCTGTGAACTTGGTGAAAATAGGAAGTTAACTGGAAATCAATTACATTTGTTACCTTGTCCTGCTAAGTTAACCTGAGGAGCTGTGAAATCTGACACACATACACAGTTAAAGACTTTTTTTCCATACTTAATGCTGCTGTTCTCTAGTTTTAGTCTATATGGTGTTTTACGCACTCTTATCTGAAGTACAGACAGACACAATATTTGTAACAGTTCAGAGGCAGATGAATTTTGTGGATGTGAAAGATAAGGGAAAAGAAAAAGAGGTAAGAGATAAAAACTCCACACTTCTGAAAGTAACAGATTGATAGCTATTGTTTGCTTAAAAATTCTCTTGTATTGTGAGGAGCGAGATTGGCTGTGCATAGAGGCATCTGAGGAAGCAGGAAGTCAGGCTTTACTATAACCTGTTTAGTTTGGGACACATAAGGAAGAACTACTGATTTTTAAAATGTCAGATTAAACTTTCAGCCTTGTTATTATGGATAGGGAAATGGTCAGAAGTAGCCATTCAGTACTCATCTTGGGATCAGAAATACATTGGTTGTAAGCTTCTAATGAAAAGTAAGAAGTGCTTATTGATCTGTACCAATTTTTTTGACTGTTGCATGCATCTCTTATTTATCTAAGTGAGAGGGAGTAGAACCTGCTATCAAGATAATAAGGATAAGTTATCTGAGGAGCAGTCTATAAACATGCAACTGTGCCAAGTCCAATGGAATTTCTACTTTAATTTGAAGGTGGCCCATTATCAAAGGTCAAAAAAATTTTTCTAACTGAATTGCATGATTTCTATTATTTGGAAGTTAACCTTTGCAAAGACAGATACTAAATAATGCTGGCAGCATCAGTTATTTTGGCTTTATATATGTATGAAAGCAAAATGATGGAGGGAGTTCATCTGCTTCTCACTTCAGCTTGCAGACTTGAGGAAGTTAAGCATGCAGTCAGACCTGTAGCTTTGTTTGAACCTGAGCTCTCATGCACACACTCAGCATGAGGCTTTCAGTTGTGTTTCAGATCTAACACTTCCCTGCTCCTGTAGCAAGGATGGGAGAATTGAGAAATACAAAAGAAACTTGATGGTCAGAAGTTATATACAAGCTGCCAGCCCTTGTAAAGGTTGAAATGAAGAGCACGGCATGTGAAGAAACTCGAGAGGTTTTGTGGTGCTATAGATGTGGCAATACTTCCAGCACTGTTGAATGGAGGTTGTGCTGAACTGGGGAGATGGCACTGCTGTCATGACCCTCAACAGAGTTGTTGAATGTTGTGATGGGAAATGAACTGTGATGCAGGTTAGAGTTGCAGGGAGGTCTCTTGGATGCATGCCTAGACTCTTAGGGCAAGGGCTGTGGTAAAGGGTGCTTGTTAACCTGTGAGTCTCCCTGTAGAGACACCTCTGAGCAGAGACCCACTGGGGCTTTTGGCCATTACACCTCTTTATTGTAAGGAATTGGGGGTACCCAAAGCTACAGGAGAAAGCATGGTGTGATCTTGCCAGATGTGGTGTCATGACAGCATAGGAAAGGGTGATACAGGCTTAGGCTCTTGCTTTCTGCCACAGAAGAGTATATAAATATCTGTAACTGTCCCAAATGACCCTGAGCTCTTATCAGTTTTCCTGTTATTCTGTGCTGTGAGACCTACTGCATATTTGTCCCTGGTGAAGCGGTTTGAGATCTCAGCCACTGCCACCGTGAAAGTGTTTGGTAGTGGTAATGGTCAATATGTTTAGAAATATTTATTGACTGGCTGTTTGAATATCCAGTTTGAATAATTTTCTTGTTCAGATCACAGAAGATGTCTAAATATATCTCCTTGGGTAAATAGCATTTACACCTCAAATAATATCATGGGAGGGAAAAAAAGAGAGTGTACTTTCTCATAAAAATGCATTAAATAAAAATCATTAAGCCCTGCATTTTATCTCTGGTTGCCTAGTAACAACACAGCCACATCAGTGAGCACCATTTTCTCAGGTACAATGAACTGCGTGGCACTAAGGGACAGAATCAGACTGAAATAAGCTATTTGTATCCTGTTATCTGTGCTAAATCATGGCATTTGGTTTTATTGAGGAAACTGGAAATGAACCTTTTTGTGTGTGTGTGTCTATTCCTCCAAATGCTTTAACAATGGCAAAACTTTCCTCACACGCACAGCTCTGTTCTGAGGAATTCTTCAAGATTTTTGCTCAGTGACAGTTTACTATAAAAAGCCTGTAATAACAATAATCTCATAAAAACAATAATCTAATAGAATCTTTTTTGTCACCTTGATGCTTCAGCCATGGAACTCAAAACTGAACCCTGGCAAATATGGCTTTTGGATGGTCACAGACTTCAGTGTGTATCTCTATACACACCACAGATCAGGATGAAGGACATAGAACTGAGGTCCTTCTGTGCAAATGCTGTAACCACTAAGATTTTGTGTCACTATAGATTTTTTTTATATTATTTAATTGCTTAATGATGAGTCTGTGCATGCTTAGGCAATGATTGTGAGGGTGTCCCATGGATCTGCAGTGGGGCACAGGCTTTTTTTGAGAATCTCATTTGTCACAGATGAACACTGAGCTTCTTAGTCCTTCCATATTACCAGCTGTTTTTGGCACGAGTGACAGTAGAATTCTAGTTGCCATAATATATATATATACACACACACACACATATGTATGTATGTATATATATTATAAGTATAGAAGACTTTGTATCTTAAACATGTAGGTGGTTGGTCAGGACTTTTGTCTGAATAAGTGTATTTACATGCCTAGGCCTTGGCTAAATCCTGGTCAGGGATGCCTGTGGATCTGAATTCAGAGAACCCAAATATAATGTATAGTCATTACAATAAGCTTTCCCAGAGGAATATTAGCTGAAAGATTTGCGGGAACACTTGTGGGAGAGCAACTTTGAAATGCAAACTTATGGTCCTTAGAAAGTATAGAAGGAAAATAGCAAAATATCAGGAATGTCTCTTAGGAAGACTAATTTCATCATCTCAAGGACTTGGATTGATGAAGACGTCTGGGAGGTGTAGTGAATAAGAAATGAAGTCAGGGAAAGACTGTGTTAATGAGCTTGAGAATAAAATTTTTCAATGTGGAGAAAGTATTGGAAGAGTAGTAGGAGTTTGACCTTGATCACAGTCGTTGTAATCTCAAACACAGAAAAGAAACATGATATAATGTGAGAACCAAGGTCAGAAGTCTGAGGCTAAGCAGCCCAAAGCCAAAAATCTTACGCTTCTAAGAAATACCCAGCACAGTACAAAATAAAGAAAACTTGAAAGGAGCAAGAAATCTGTTTATGAATACATACAGAGTGGACCAGGAGACCAAGAATACTTCACAGCTCAGTGAAGGGAATAAAATTATCAGTGCAGATTATAGCAAAGGCTGAAGTATTTAATGCCTTTTCTCTTTCAGTATTGAGCAACCAGTTTGGTGGCTATTATGGTGCCAGTCATAAAAGTTAAAGAGCAAGTCAGAGAAGGATTGGAGTTGAAATTCAGGGACTACTAGTATTGTTTTGGAAAAGCAGCTCCTAGAAACATTTGTACACTATTGCCACAATAATTTTAGTTTACCAAAAAGAATCACACCTCCAGGCTTGAATACTCTTTTGTTGGTTTCATTTTTCTTCATTGTATTTGATTCCTTGCTTCTGTGTGTTCATGTGCTTGTTAAAAACACAATAGAATAACATTTGTACAGCTGTTTTGCAGACCATCTTAGAATGATTAGAGAAGTACTGGAATAGAAGTAGTGCTGGGCTAGAAGGGAGTTCATATATATGGTTCTTGTCACATTTAGTTAACATGCTTCTGATTCATGATATGATTCTTGGGGTGTCCTCTGCTGAACTAGGAACTGGACTTAATGATCCTAATAGGTCATTTCCAACACAGCATATTCTATTCTGTGATTCTGTTCTATTCTGTGATTTTCAGGGGAATAAACTTCTTTGATGGTTAATTTTGCTATGTGGGGTTTGTTGAGGTTTTTAGTTTGATTGGGGTTTTTGGTTGTTTTCTTTACTGTTCTTTTATTTTCTGGGTTGTTTTCCCCCCTGCAGTTGCTTTTTTTTAATATAAAACATCTAATTAAATGGCTTCAGATTTGGCATTTCTTTGCTCAAGTAGTGAATATTAAGTAGTTAAAATTCATAGCAAATCAAGTTGTTGCTGACTGCTATTCAGGCAGTTTTACCTATTCAAAATATTCTGCTGGAAGATTTGAATTTGTTTTTCTTTTATCTGTCTGTTGTATTTTATTCCTTTCTAAATGATACTTTCTTGAATGCATATCATGAGTTTTCTCAGCGTTCAGTTTCCAAAGTTCATTGCAGATGTGAGTATATTCTTCAACGAAAAAATTCCTTTTATCCTTGTCACATATGTTAAGAACAAATATGACATTCAAAAAGAACAAGAAAAAGCAAGCTCGTGGTTGATCAGTAGATACTGCAGATTGCCAGGAAGTCACTGTGCTAGAGAAACTGATGGAAAGCCTCTGTCTGCTTCTAAAGCTAAATTTAGAGGGTTTTTCATAACATCTTATAGAAAGCCTCATAGAATGTGCATTTGAAATATATTTCACTATCAGTGCTCATGTCTTCTGTCATGAGAATTTGAAAATTAATAGGATTTACAATACTCTAAATCTTAACTTTTCAGTTCTGCTTTGTCTATAAGATGTGCAAATCAATCCATGACTTTCTTGTCATTGCATTTAAAATCCTGCATTTTTACAGCACTGGAAAGATGGGAGCATTTTAGGCATGATTCAAGGAATTTACAAGCATATATCCTGGTGTCTTAGAGCATTCATTTGTTTTCTGTACGGTTAACATCTCTGATGGAGATTTCTGGTGTAGAATGAGAAAGATTTGGCATCCAAACTGAAAATCTTCCAAAAAATTGCCTTCTGACATGAAGTAAATGTATCTTTTCAGGTAGTCAAAATACAGGATTTGAAAAGCTGCAGCCTCATAGCTATTGCTGGAGTGAAAATTTTTGAGTAATTGAATCAGTAGCTCAGATTTTAGCAGCATCTTTTTAGCTCTTGCAGCATCCCTTCCCTGAAAATGGTATTAAATTACTCAGTAAAAAAAGTGAATATTTAAAGAGAAGTAATGGGTTGAGATATCAACACTGACTTGACTTGACTTAAATCATGCTGATTTTTCAGGCTGCAGACAATGATAAAAGAATGAACAAAGACAATGGTATAGTTTTCCTTTTCTGTGTTCCGAACAGTTCCCTAGTCTTCCTTTTATTTGTTGTTTTGGTTTTGTTTTGGTTTTGGTTTTGTTGCTGTTGTTTTGTTTTATTTTTGGTTTTTGATGGGGGTTTTTTGTTTGTTTTTGGGGATTTTTGTTTGTTTGATTTTGGGGTTTTTTTGGGTGGTTGGTTGGTTGGTTTTTTGTGTTTTTTGTTTTTTATGTCCTCCTCAAAAATTTATTAAATTCTATTACAGAGAACTCGCACTCAGGGTGTCTAGTAGAAACGCACTCCATTTATAAATGGTACTAAGATTCTTAGTTTGCTATTTCTGATTCATCTGAAGGAAGCAATAACCAAACGAATCTTAAAGCAACTTCATGTTCAAACAGGTTCCTGGGTTTTTGTTACAGAGAAACAAGCACGTTCCTCCTTTTTGTTAATGTTTAGAATAAGTCAAATGTATTTTATCAGTTTTCTTCTTGCTATTGAAGGAAGTGGAGAAAGGCAAAGGCATGAGTACAATGCCTCAGCTGATCAGATCATAGTGCTGGTTATGCCAAACTTGTGGGTTTGATCCCCATATGGGCCATTCACTTAAGAGTTGCATTCCGTGGTTATTGTGGGTCCCTTCTAATGGCAATGATTCTGTGAAATAGTCCTGATTAGAATGGGCTCCCCCATATGTAGCCAACTGGCTCTGTAAGCGATGGGATAAGGAGCACTTGTGCTCAAGACAATATTTCACCTTTTCTAGAATTTTTCCATTAGGCTATGATAAGCCAAAATTTATATTTTTATACTTTGAAGGACTAATTTAAATTTTTGTGCCAGCTTCAAATAATAATTTTGGATCTGTAAAGCACTTTATTCGTGTTTGTTTCTTTTTTCTTTTTTCTTTTTTCCTCTGTGTGTGTGTGTCTAGTGTTCTTTTTTCCAGGCAGCTTTTAGTAAGGATAATCATTAAGTGCAAGAGAAGTTTAATTCTTAAAATTTGTTACTGACAATCTCTTTATATTCACATTTCTGAGGTCAGTTGAAAGTGTCTAAGCCATATAAATTGTTTTCTTTCTTTCAAACTTCTCCTTGAAAGGTACCCTGACTACCTTCTTCCTCAAAACTGCAGAGGAGTTTATTTATCTTGAATATTTTGTGGGGTTGGGATATATGCTGTGATTCTGAAGGTGAAATAGATCACACTAATTTCTTGTTGAGAAAAAAAGTGGTAGCATGTCAAGTAGTTTTCAGAAATCTTTGTAAATCACCTCTGTCTATAATGAACATCTGAAGGAGAACTAATAGATAAATGCGTAGAACATGCTATTTTGGGATGAAATTACCTTTTTGTTACCTTTATTGAAATACCTGCAGGATTTCTTTTTCTCAGAATCAGCCACATAATTAGCTACAAACCAGCTGCTAATACATTGTTTTATGCTATGTATCTTGCTATATGTCTTCTGCTGAGCATGCTCTGGTCTGACCCTTAGTTAGAGATATTCCTTGAAGCTGAGAGTGGTTTAGTTGCACTTAAATAAATGTAAAGTACAAAAATCACTTTATTGGATAGTGCAATTAAATATCTGATTTATTATTTTTATTTTACTTTTCTACTTCTCACTTGAGTATTAAATTCTATTTAGTTCATATTTGAAAGTAAAGCTTAAATTTATTTCCTGACCTTTAAGTTACATTTCTGTATGTTCTGAATGTGTAGAATATGAGAGCTCTTTTAGTCTCTTGTCATTTCACTGATGTGAGTAAGAAAATAAAATCTTTAGTTCTGATTATGGTTGGGGTTTTTGGAGAGTTCAATTATTGCTGGTAACATGTGAATAATAAAAATGTCAGTTATTTATTTTTACCTTCGAATACGTGCAAAAGCTTTCAATCTTAAGTAATTTGAAAATAAGTAACAAAGTACAGCAATTGTATTTAAAACAATGTATGTTTTGTTTGCAAAAATGCTCAATCATATTCCAGTAGAGTTTATATTGTTAGCAGCTATTCTCTTCTAGAGTGGAAGTATTTGGAATGTGGTCAGTCCCCTTATTCAGCAGAATACAGATTAAACAGGTTCTTCTGCTATTAACTAGTCCTCAGCAAATGAAGACCATATTCACTGATTGTGGGAGTTTTGTTTGTTGTCTTCTGGCTCTTCCCATTATTTAATTTTTTGATTGAAAAATAATTACATCATGTAATCTAAAAAGCTGTTTTCCAAAATTGCCATCTCCAGATGTGAGAAGACGATTTTGTGTGTATCCCACATGGATGGTTATGTTTTATTTTGTGTTAAGAACCTAGGTATTGAATATGAATTGGGTACTTTATCACCTCATTTCATCAAGAAAGCAGAAGTCACAAAATATGATCACAGCCAGCAGGAGTCCACTGATGACTTATATCAGAGCAACCACAGGGTTTTGGAAGGAATTACTCCTTAGGTATGCCTGCTGTAGGAACCTGGTTTGATTGGTAATGCTGAGGCTGCTAGCCTGCTGGATCTTAAAGTAATCTCTCATGCTTTCAGTTCAGGTAATTTAACCATAAAATAGTAGTGTAAATCCAAAGGAATTAATTTAAGGAGATAAGAAAACAGCTATCTTCATTTTTTGGTGGATACAGAATTATATAGACATACTAATGCAAGTCATCAAACAAGCAGGCCCATCAATTTAATGGAGGAAGTTCTTTGAGATATGTCAGTATCTTCAGGCTTTGAACATGTCCTTGAAGCTTAAGACTATTGTGTATCCTTGTGCTAATATGTGACTAGCTTAAAAATGCCTGAAGTGTAGTTCTATGTGCATGGGAGAAGTTCTTCAGAGACTGGTGGTTATATATTTCATATTCTTCCATGCATGCACAGAGCTTTACATATACATCATCTTTGCAGATAGTCAAGTATGCTTCCTCTTTTCTTTGTGGTGTTTATCCTGGAGCTGCTCTGTGTGAGTACCTAGAGCAGGTAATTTACTGCTGTCTGTTTTCTTTTCTGCTGTCAGCAGTACAGCATGGAGGAAGATGTGGAATGCACGGAACAGAAAGGGGCCGTTGGAGGAAACAGGCAGCAGGTGCAGAGAAGTGAGAGAGGAGATTAAGCCTGAGGCAACTACAAGTGGAGGTGGTAATTGAGGAGATTTAGAACAGAGAAAACAAAGGTGAATTGAGTATATTCTAGCAGGGGCTCCTGATTTAGGAGGATCTGAGCCACATGATGAAAAACCTGGTGATAAATGTAGGAAATTCATGTCAGTTTTGCTTCCCTAATCATCAGATACAACATACTGGCAACAGATCTCACTGTTTTTTCTCTGTGGTGTTTACAGAGGATAACAGTCTACTGAAAAGAAGAAAAACACATAAAGGTGCATAAGATCTTCAGCAGCATGAAATAAATAAATAACTGCTATGTGCTGTAACTGTATGGCACAGAGAAAGGAGTACACAGTGAATTTACAAGCGGTAATAAAAAATGTTTTTCATACTAGTTAAATTTAAGAAATGCAACAATAGAGTCTCTTGGGTTCTAAGAAAACAATTAGTTTCTGGCTTATCAGAAGCTATGAATAAGGTAGTGTATGTCCAGCTTCTGACTGAGGACATCCTGCAACTGACACGTTGCTAAGAGCTGGAATAATATAACCAGAAGTACCACACTATCTTTTTGAGATCCTGTTGCTAAGAAGAAGGGGTGTTTGTCTAAGTGGACCTTCAATGTGACCCAGACCAGGCTCATTGTGTGAAAAGTTCTCTAAAAAATATGAACTTCACAGGTTTTTACTGTTCCCAGCCCTGCAGTGTGCTTATGAAAACATTTATTTGAAGCCTGATGTGACCATAATGTGGTAATCGTTGACCAAGATGTGCCTTTATGAGGCTATTTGGTAGTTGCTTGATTTTAAAGTTATAGAAGTCTCTTTTTCAGAATGGATAGTGACTGGCTGTCATTGCATTGCTGTAGGATTTTGACAGGAGTAGAAATTTCATGGTCTGACTGATCTTAGAAAAGGAAAGAATTGAACTCAGAAGATCCTCTGTTTCATCTCCATGCATGCTGAACTCAGGAACCTGCTTTGCTTTTTTCTGTAGTTCAGTAAGTTTGTATAGCTTGTTTTTAATTTCTAGTGAACTATTTACAGAGTGTATTTCAGTTTTAAAATATCAAAGCTTTTTGTGAAATGCAGTGTAAACAATTAATATTAACTTTTCTTCCCCTCTTGCTTGTCCTTAACTATCATAAATGGTTTATCACAGTTTCGTGATCTTGAATGCAGACGCATAAAGTTTATTCTTCTAGTCCTTACTATGTATTTTAAAGTTTTTTTAATTTTAAGATTTATACATGTTATCATGAATTTTGCTGTGACATCCTGACTCTTCCAGTAGTGAATTGGCAAGTTCATCTTGAGCATCTAAACAGCTAAATTTTATTTCATTCCTCATCTTGTCTTGGACTTTTAACTGATCATAATGTTTTATTTTACAAATGTTCTGCTAGGAATGGTCATTATTCCAGTTTGAAGAACTGAATTCAACTAAGATAATTAAGATATTGATAGAGAGATTTAATAAAGTTAATGTAAAAATAAGCTACTTAAAAATGCTTAGGTTTGTTAGGCTCTGATTCTCTTCCCTATCTCTTTCTTTCATGTGCACATTTTTGATTTTTTTTCTGTAATAAGGAATTATGTTACAATATGTTATAGCTTAGTCTTATGAAAGCTGAAATTTAAAATTAAACCAGCTGAAACCAGTTAACAAAACATAAGGTACATGATTAGGCTGCAGAAGTAGGTAAAAGGAACATACTCAAAACAAAGACCTTTTAATTTTTTTAGGGTTTTGGCATGAATAGTTTGTCATTGTAATTTCCTTACTAATTTTTGGTCAGGAACCACATTTTTTATTTTTCTTACTACAAGTTCATGACTATCAAGGTTCCCTTTTTCTCTCTGGAAGCCTTTAGAAATTCTGAAATTAAACTAGAAGAGTAGCTGAATTTCTGTAAGGAAAAGGAATTCAAATTACTTTTAAAAGGAAAAACAGATGTAAATTACAGAAGGAAGTGATATTGTGAAGCAAATGACCACTGCCTTTGTGAGTGCTAATACCAAAAGGAATAGCAGAAGGCTCTTGTGAATCATAGTGGGGAACAGCTTTTATGTTCTGGGTGTACTTACAGATAAACCAGTGCTCAGAAAGGACTGAATTCATTCATCCTCCTTCCATTGTCAGCAGTCAGAGATTTGCAAGAACACTATCCCCAGGAAGAAACCTCCAGTACTGTGAAACTCTTGAAACAATGAAAGGATTTTTGAATCAGGGATCAGAGCCTTCCCAGAAGAGGAAATTCAGCCCTCATGGTCTCCTGAACTTAATTTTTAGCTGTACCTGTATAGCAAAGATGTAAACATTTTCTGTCTTTTCGCGTACTGATGAAATGAAGATTTAAGGCAAACACATGTGATCAAGGTAATCTAAAAGGTACCAGAGGATTTAAATTTTCTAGTTACAAAGAGTACAGGAGGTGGTCTGCCCTGATTAGTTCCCTCTCTGTGTTTTGCCAGACTTGGTGTCTCTTGGGTGGGATGACACATAATGATTTTTGATGTTTACAAAGATTCTTATCTATGTTACAAAATAAAGCCTGAGGCAGGGTGAGTACAGAAAAGAAAGAACAGAAGCATAGGTAAGATGAGAGCAGATCAGGAGAAAAACTCACACACATCCTTTGAATTATTAATATGGATGCACTCCTGCCTTTCTCCTTGAGGCTTTGTCTACAGAGGTGTTACAGAGCCAACTCATAAAGAAATATGAAACCTGAAAGGGAAGTGAACATGCCCAGTGATGGCACTATTAAATTTGCAGTATCATTCTTGTCTAGGAAGATAGTTGGGCAATGCCTTGCAGTGGCTACAGGCAGTAAGGTGCCAATTCCCATAGCCATCAGATTTCTTGGTGTCACTTCAACTGGCACAGCTTCATCTCTGGCAGTGCTGATGGCAGGCAGCCCATCTACGTGCCTCTTCATCCAGTTCTGGAGAGAGCTGGAGCACTCAGACGGCGTTGGTACTGCCCCTGCATGAATTCTCCATTTTCCATGTAAACTTGCTGATTATTACACTTGCAGAACTGGAAGAGAGTTAATTTTTCATACATCACATGCAAATTCTTAATCCCTTTCCAAAATTCCTCTTTACTGCTGTGGAGGTATTTGAACTTATTTAATTTTAGTTACATTTGATGCTTATGCCACATAATGATAGAACATGGAAAGATGTTCCAGTCGTCAGGGATCCTTAGGCTTATCTGAAATCCCTAGGACAAAATACAGTTTGCAGTGTTATGTTCATTTAGGATAATGTTTGGAAATAATAGAGGAAAAGCTATCAAGCTGACTGCTGTGTCCCAAGAGAAAAAATACAAACCAATTAGCAGAATGGCGTGACTGATAACAAAATCCAACAATTTATTGTTGGATGAATAATTTATTCTGTGTATTCTATGGGGGGGAGAGACTCAGTGTGTCAAGTTTTCTGACAGCATAATTCTGTTCGAGTTTGTTGAATTGTGCCAAGATTTTGGTTTTATAATCTCAGCTGCTGCAGCAAATAAATGTAGTTCTTCTGTGAGAAAGTTTAAATCAGGAGCAATTAGTATTCCCCAGGCCTACTTTTCCATCTGATAAGTGAAGACAAATTTAATTAGAAAGGGTGAATTTGGGAATTCTGCTGGTAGCAGATCATCTGCTTGCCTATTGCTTCATTGGAAAGTCTTGTCTCCTGCTTCTCCTCCCTTTTGAGGATGTTCTGACAATAGTCACTGCAGTGTGCTTCAGCTGTGTGCTTCAGGATTTTTTAGTTTTACCGTGTGTTTGACCTGGTCTCCATATTAATCTTAAAATTAATCTATAAAATGAGAAACTTCAAGTGAGATGGATGAAACTGTAGCATTTTTTCATGAATACCCAAATCAGGATTTTCAAGATATTTGTTTGATTGTCTTTCCTGTCTTGTGGGTAAGGATTTTCTGGATGTGGGGCTCTGCTCTCCATCAGTACTGAGGGTGGTGTTGCTGAAGCTGTTACTGCCTCTTGCTTAGGATGTTTGCCTTGCAGATTTAACAGCAAATGCTTTCTATCTCTTTAACCCAGGGCTTTTCTTAAGGATCATCTGAACCTGATCCTGTGATCTTTAGTTTTTTATTTTTCCTTCTTCCTCTTCTGCTTTTGAGGTGGATTGGTTGGTTTTTTTGTTTGTTTATTGTCACATTTCAAGGCACAGTAGGAAGGTAATTGTCTATCAGATGTACTATAGATTTTAGTATTGATCATATTGCCCAGTAGGATGTCAAATTGAGTTTTAAACTCTTTAATGTGGCTTCACTAGTGATAGCTGTTAAAGGATTTACCCTTACCATACTCTAGGTCTTGTTTTGAGGTTCTTAGGCTTTGGATACTCCTAAGAGTTTAATGAATCCCTAGTGATAAAGCAGTTTGGAAGCTGTCTTTTAATCTTTGAGTACATTGTTATGTCCTGTGTAGTAGATTCTTGTATGTTATCTTTGTCTATTGCTCTTACATGTTTTCCCTGTAGTTAGATGCAACTGCAAACAACACTAACATTGGTGTCTGTTTTGTGGCAGAGTGAGAGTGCTCTGTGTACCTCAGACTTGTCAGGGAAAGCACCAGCCATGGCTGAGGGTCTGTGCTGCAAGTATCTGTCCATAGCAGGGTCTCTACTAAGACCACCCCCAACTCTGGTATAGAAGGAAGGAATGAAACCCTTATTATCTCTGGTGCTCCAGATTTCAAATCTGCTGTGTGTGGATGAGTGTCATTTTGTGCTGAATATCTGTTTCACTAACAGTGAAGACTTCTCGATCTTCATCTTGCATCTTCTTTCTTGCAACCATTATTACAGTTCAGATGTTTTCCATTTTATTTTTGAGAACACTGTGGAAAACTTTTCATTCTGCTTCTGTGTTTGTATCCTCTAAATTAGTACTTCTGCTTTATATTTTCATATTTTGTTACTAGCATATTGTTTTCCGCTGTTTGGGCAGAAATTATTTGTAGTTACAAACAACTCTGATGTAACTGTACATGGTACATTTCTTCAAGTTGTCTGTACAAATGGGTCTGTTAAAACATTAATTACCTATGTATGAAGAAATGTACTCTAAAAGAAGAGGACAGATAAGCATCTAAGTTAACCTGTTTCAAAGACTATATCTGTTTTGTCCCATTCCTTAGTTTTCTTGATGTAATCTGCTGTATATTTAATGTTTCACTCTAAAACTTCATTGCTAATAAAACCTCTCATTTTCACTTTTCACTCTGTAGGTAGAAGAAATCGTTGATATAGGAGCATTTGCCCCAGAAGACATTCATGTTCCCAAAATCTATGTTGATCGTCTGTTACAAGGAGAGAAGTTTGAGAAGAGAATTGAAGTAAGTAGCTGAGCTTCTCGGTCACAGTGTATTTCAGCTTGGGGTTTATTTAAATCTGCCTGGTTTTCAGTCTACCCACCAAGTCTTAGCACTGAGAAAATAGTGTGAGAGAGACCCAACAAGTTGTGCTAAAAACTGGAGCTTTGGGAGGCATATATGTAGTTATGTGGGGGGCCTGAGGACTGAGACTTCTCAGGCTCTATAGTTCAGTCCCTGAATAATTTAGAGCAACTGCCTGTAGCCCTGGCTGACTTTAGTGCAGTTGAAAACGTAGTGGAAAATGCTACTAAATTCTCCTTTCCTCTCTCAGTTCACCAGCGAGGGGAATGCCTAGACAAAGATTTGACTTTGACAAGTAGATACTTCCTTTTCCACTGGAGAGCTTTTAATGTGGGCATGTAGGGTCAGCCTCAGTCCCTTTTGTGCCGTGTATTGAATTATGTTATATTGCAATGGTCCTGGAAACCTTTGTTCCCTTTTCTTTAGTCAGGAGCTTTTTTAGCTCATGGCCTCCCTGCTCAGAATAAAAGATGTCAATAGCTATTAAAATTGCAGCAATAATATTCCACCACTGAAAACATACAAGAAAATTATGATTATATAATTGTTCTTTGGTTTGTTTTTTTTTTTCTGTGGCATTGCCACACTCAGGCTATGTCCCTATATTCATTTTGGTGATGTGACAATGCTTTTAGAGTTCAGTTGAAAAATCGTATTTCTTCTGTGTCTCCCTACTCTGGAGGGAGTTCAAACATTGACATTGTTCAAAATGTCATCAGAAAAGCTGGTGGAAGGGAAGATATATGACACAAGGAAAAAAAAAAATCTGTGAAAAAAAAAAAGAAGAAAGGAATTGTAATAATTAAACTTTTGTTATTAAAATCAAGTCACAAAGTCCTAGAAACTCATACAAGGCCTTTTCTCTGAGCATTCTTTTTTGAATGCTAAGGTTAAGAAGGTTTTTTTTTAGCTCCATCTGTTCATTCTGCAAAAGCATATTGCATGTTGTTGAGTAATTGACTGCAAACAGATGCGTCAAATTTTTTTTTTTCCTCTGGTTATGTTGGGTTAGATTGCAATTAATGGCCTGTTTTCTTCTTCTGAATGGCTGCATTATCTCTGAGAAAAGCTTTTTACCTTTTATGACAGAAATGTTTTTTTCCTGTGTTAAACTATTGCTTCTACTGCATATTGGCTGCATATGTGAATACCTGTTTAGTCAATACCTACTGAATACCTGGTGAATACCTACCTAGTCACCTATATGCTTCAGAAAAAAAGTGGGTGAGGGAGAAAACCACTGTAATACTGCCAAGCAAAATTGTAACAGAGATTAATTTCAATTATGCAGTTTTGTAATTCTGGCAGTGGCACCTCTCACTAGGTATAGTAGAGGAAGGAAATGGCAGATTTATTTACTCTTCCATTAACTTTTATATATGAGCTACCGTACACAGAAAAGCACTGAGTATGATAAATGGTGAGAGAAGATGAGGAATATAAGAAATAAAGAGAAGATAGTCTGTCATAATTCTTACTGGCTTTAAATAGCAGTTGCTGCCTTATGTGGCTCAGAAGTGGTCTCTAGCGCCAGCTATAATTTCTATCCAGCCTTCTCTTTGCTGACTAGAAACCCTCTGCAACTGTTCTTACTTCATCCATAATCCGCAAGTGAAGCAGTTCTAGGGAAAATAGCCAAAACATAAAAAGAAAGTTGGTGGGAAATTCAAGAGGATTGATACTGACTGTTTCTGACTGCCTAAGGGGAATGTGACTCTGCAAAAATTCTTTTGTGGTGATGAAAAGTAACAGGATAGTTTTTCTGATGTGTTAATTGTAGCCTGAAGTAGCAGAGGATATGAAGACATATGGGGGTACAGGACATGATATTACCCAGAGGAATTTTATATGCACAGGAAGATGAGCAGAGAACATAATCTATGTAGACAATAATTTCAAGGAAAGATGTTACAAAGTTCTTGAATGTTATGGCATTTTCACATTCATATGATTTACAAAATATGAACTTAAGATGAGAAAATATCAGGATCAGCTTGGGGTGTGCAAGATCATAAACAGTTATGTTTGAAAACTTTGTTTCTTAACTCCCAGTATCTTTAGATGAATGGCATTTGGCTGTCTAATCCTTTTAAATCTAGAATATCTCATTGAATTGAATGAATGCAGAAAGAGAGCAGTATTTGTATTTTCAGCTGACATTTTACGAATCTCTTTAGGCATCTCTGGGGTAATGAATCTCAGACTTGCTAGTATTTGCACTATTGCTTGATGCCTTCTTCTCCATTCTCTATGTATCAGGCTTGGCAACTCAGGCTTGGCAACTCAGAAGAAATAATATTTTGCTTTAAGGCTGTCATTGGTGATACTTGATGACTCCATTGGCTTAGCTAAGCTTGAATGCGTAAAATAAAAGGTTGATTTTTGTAGAAGATGAATAAATAGCTTTATTCTTAGACCAAGTATCTCAGTGAAATCACAAATCAGGCTTTTGTGTCTTGAGAAGCAAGAATCTGGATTCTAATCTTTGTTTATGATTACTTGTTATTTTGCAGCGCTTATCAATCCGAAAGCCTGAAGATGCAAAAGCCAAACAAAAAAAAGGAGACAATGTGAGAGAGAGGATCATCAAACGGGCTGCTTTAGAGTTTGAGGATGGCATGTATGGTATCCTTCAGCTGTGCTATAGGTTAAAGTGATTGCTGACTAGAGTAAGAAACCCATCAGGTTTGTTTAGAACAGGTTTATTAACATGCTCATTGTCTTTACTAGACCCTTTGATTCTCTCATATTATTAATACTCAATTCAAATACGTTTTTATGTCTGGTAGTTTTGTTAGGAGCTGAATGTGCCGCAAGAATTTATTGAAAAAGTTGCAAAAGAAATTTTATTTGCACTGTAGATTTTTTTGTCATGTAAAGGATTTGACAGAATGCAATTATACAATGCAAATGGCAAAATAAATCATCACAAATATGAGTATCTAAGTAAAAACAAAAGTGCTTGTGAAGGGAACAGTTTTAATCTAGTCATGGTATAATAGTAATTTTTTTTTAATTTACTAGTTTGCCGTAAGTGTTTCTGCCTTAACCACTTCTTTTCAGCTAATCTGGGTATTGGAATCCCGCTGTTGGCTAGTAACTTCATCAGTCCAGACATAACTGTTCACTTACAGAGTGAAAATGGAGTCTTGGGTTTGGTAAGAATATATCTTGGTCAGTTATTATAGTGTTTTTATTTTGCTGTGGCTGGATTTTATTTCCTGCCCACCTCCAACTTGATTATTATATTACTAAAAAATTTATGTCATCATAAAATTCTCATTGTGCTGCAGAGAATTTTTTAGGAAACTCTCATTTTATGATTATGGTGCTATTTTGCTAAGGATGTCCTTAAGTGCATGTGTTTTTGGACTCAGAACCATCAGGAATTTGCAAGACTAAGCATTGTAAACCTTAGCAAACATAATTTTAAATAAAGCTTAAAGTAAATATTATTTTTACTGTCATATGCCTTTATGAAATTGCAGTTATGACCTTTTCTGAAAAATGTCTTTAGTTAAGAACAAAAAAAAGCCTCAAATCAAACATACCTCCTGCTTCGTGGTTGTCTAGTAATTCTAACATGCTTGAACCATATGTCCATCAGCCCTGATATATTATTTGATATAAACTGTGTCTTGTAATGTCAGGAGTTTTTTGCTGATAAAAAAATAGAATTCTGATTTTTAAAAAAAGATTTAAAAATGCATGTCTCTCATGATATGTTTTTAGTAATAATCATTAGAAATAATATGGCAATTATGAATTGTATTTTAAAGGTATTTTAAGATAAATCTTGACACACATCTGTATTGTTGTCAGGGTCCTTATCCACTTGAAAGCGAAGTAGATCCAGATCTGATTAATGCAGGTAAATATTTTAATTAAATTTTATTAATGGAAAATGAATAATAATGTTAATCTAAAAATTTTCTTTTGATTCAGTATTTGAACCTAGAGCCCTGTCTTATTTGATAGTAAATATTAATGTATTTGCCTTCTTTTAAGTAATAGTCTTCTTTTATGGGGAGAGGCTCTTCCATGCCCATCAGTAAATGGTCAAATCATCCTTTTCAGAAGCGAGATTGTTTTGTGCAGCCTGTAACAGCATATGGGTTTGTTTTCCTGCTGCTTTTCACCTTGAGTCTCCTAGAAAATGGTTTTCAATGATTTATGCTTGGAACATGTTTTAAAACATCCTGTGTATAATGGCCTGGTTTATTCCCAGCCAGGAATGTATCTCATTTGCATTTAGAGAGGGAGTGGTAGCCAAGGCAGGGGCAAAGAGCTGCCCAGCTGGGACCTGGCACACTGAGAGCGCTGCTTTTGCCACTTTTAGCAGGGAATGTCAGTATTCACACACTATTGTTGCTCAGTTGTTTTGGGGCATTTTGCCTCAGAAGATGCCATGCATTGTAAAAGTGTAAGTTTCTTATGATTTAGTGCACCTGTCTGATTTCTATGTTTTTCCTGGAAAAGTTCTGCCTGTATACATTCACTGTTTCCATGTAAAAATACACTTAAATTTTGCATTGTGACAAACAGAAGTAGGCCTTGGAACCTTGTTCTTGATGTTAATGGTTTAAGTTATAGACCTGACACTTTAGACTTGTTTTCTCATATGGAAAATGTACACATTTCATGTTTTTTATTCAAATATACATATGCATACATGCATACACATGTATGCATAGAAATACATGTATGGGTGTCTACATATCTATCTGTCCAGACAGTACCTTTCTCAAGCTATTAGTAAGTACAATTAAACTCTGAAAAATCAAAGGAGATAAAGCACTGATATAAAAGAATTTTAATTTAATATCAGTCCAGCAATTGTTCACTGACTTGAAACATTTGCTGCCCAGCTCAACTAAATGATACTTATCATAGTGCTATGTAATTGCCCCTGTTACCATATTGTAAAAGTGCAGTTATTTGAGGCTGTTTTCTGGTTTGAAATAAAAAATTATTAAGAAATTGAGCTAAGCATTTCACCAGTATCTATGTAATTGTTTTGATAACTGCATGAAGTAATATGTCAGAGGCGTCATTGGAAGGAAAAAAATATTTAGAAGAAAAAAAATACTATGAGTGCAATTATGTACATGTACATTAAAACTTAAGTTTTAATATGGGTGCATAAGAAAAATTAACATATTAACAGAGTGACTGTGAAAAAAATATCCAAGTACCTCATAAATTCTCTGAAAATGTTGTGCTTTAATGTGGAAATTGAGATGATCTTGAATTGTTATTTATAGTTGATAAACATTTTTTAAGGGTTCATCTGGAAGGGGTGAAGCTAACACAATAGGTCAGAATGCAACATGAACATTAGATTATTGGTAATCCGGTGTTAAGCAGGTTCACATGTCCCTCTGAAGCTGCAGTAAACAAGACATGGGATAGACAGACCTACCACCAAAATAATTATTGCTATAGTAGCTGAAACATTCACATGGTTGAATTGGGACCATTCTAGAAGCTTTCCAACGAAATTTGTCAAACTATGTGAAGAAAACATAAGCTAAATGGCAGAGAAATAGAAATTAATCTTGTTCTCATTCATTAACTGGAATAATCCAATATCAACCCCAAAGTCCAGTTTAAAGTTTTTAAAATATATACCTGGTTTGGCTTTTGCCAAATTTCTCTCTGCAAATGTAATTGT
This sequence comes from Petroica traversi, assembly GCA_025920805.1. Classification (NCBI taxonomy): domain Eukaryota; kingdom Metazoa; phylum Chordata; class Aves; order Passeriformes; family Petroicidae; genus Petroica; species Petroica traversi. The sequence continues at coordinate 9,061,884 of JAHLSL010013733.1, forward strand.
ATTGTTCTGAAATACATATGGATTTTTCTGTTTGTCCCATTTTCTTAATGTCTCACGTGAAGTATATCTTGAATGCAACTGAAAGGTAGACTACTATATTACAGCAGAAATATTTAAAAGTACTGACCTCCAGAGAGCATTTTAAGAAGTGGATAATGTGGTGCTCTTTTTACATTATTCTGTGATCCTAAGCCTTTGTATCTTTCTTGTCATCATTAGCTTACCTTGTCACATTATCATTCTCACATATCACATTATGGCTTCTCTCTCCATGTTGCTGCCTGCAAACTCTGTTTCTCTCTCATTGCCTTGGGTGAGAGTCCTGTAGGGTAAGATAATTCAGGCTGTCTCAGCAGGTCTGGGTTTTAGCACAGTGAATTCTTGAGAAGTGTGCAAGATCACTTTTACAACCTGAATTCTATACTATTCTATTTAATTTCCATACAAATGGCATAAAATATACCTCACATGAGTTCAATAATTGAAGCACCTACCTGAGATTTCTATTTTAAGTTTTATGCACTGTTTCTTTCCCTTTTCCTATTCTCTTAGTTAATCTCATTGTCTTTTTCCTCTGTTTTCTGGAAACTGTTAAATGATGCCTCATTCTCCTTCACCTTTGTTGTTACACTAACTCTTTCTTCACTATGTCAAAAAATACTAAAACATTTTGGGGTATTTTTCTCTCAAGTTTACAATAATTTTTAATTTCACCTTGATCTGGGTTTCTTCTGCCTTTTCAGAGGCACCCTGTGTAAATGTTTGTTGCTTAGACTGAATCCATAGAGCAGGCAGAGCAGGAAGTAAAGGGCCCTGAACAGAGTCAAATAAGACACTTCCAGGTGTGCTCCATTGTTTGACTCAAGCATTGTTCAGAGAACAGTACAGCACACAGAGCACATTTTCTTGTGCCCTTTTAAAAAGCAAGAATACACTAGACCTGTCATTTATTTTTTTGTATTTTAGCACTATAAACTGTTCAATCTGATCTGCTTGCTTTTCTTTGCAGCCTCTCCACATCCTGAAGATTTTGTCTTTCTCTGTTTCAAAAGACAGTTACTCCTCACTTTTGCTGTGCATGGAGCAGAAAGCTCAAGTCCATAGATATTCGTTCACTCTGGTGTTCATGATGGCTTGTCTGGAACTGCTGGTGGACAAAGAGCAGGCAATCCTACCATTAGAAACTCTAACAAACTGCTTCACAATTCAGTAGGATTGGTTCCGTTAATGTGTGATATACTAAGTGTAGTCAGGTCTGTAGTTGTACTGAATCCAAAGGAATTTGATAAAAACCTCTATTTCTTGGTAAATAGCTGCGACTTCATTTGTCAAAGAAATAAATGCATACATACTGTAGCTTATTTCTTTTACAGGTAAGGAGACAGTCACTGTTCTTCCAGGTTCTTCCTATTTCTCTAGCGATGAATCATTTGCAATGATAAGAGGGTATGTAACAACACAAACCCTGATCTTTTTGAAACAGGAAAAGAATAAACTGCGTCAGTGGCTGAACTCATTAGTATTTCTTCCAAATGTGGTTAGCATTTACCAACCTGTAAGATTATCATGGACTTAATCAGTGATGGTTTACAGAGGGTTAGGTTTAGCTATTGGAAATAAAAAACCTCTGTAACTAGTAGATGCCATGGTGATGTTTGTGCCTACCACCACCTGGCCATCTATAAACACATTTATAACTATATTTAACAACTATTTTTTGGTCATTTCCAGGTATCTAATCTGTACTTGCACTCTGTATATTTTTTTTGTTCAGCTTGCAACTGTGATCCTCATTCCACCTCCTTAATGGAAATTCAACGTCTGCACCTGTTTTTTGTTTGTTTTTCGGAAAGGAGGTTGGATGCAAACAAACATTAAATCCTAATGGTTCTGAAAAGATAATGGGTGCATGTAAATATGTTAAGGAGTGCACTAAAAAGTACGAGTTCAGAATTGATTGACTGCACATGCAATTAACCAAACCAGACAAAAGTAGGAACATTTTTGAGGCTTGTTAGGCATAAAGAGACATTTGCATCAGCGCTACATTTAGAGGGGAAAAAACCCCAACTATATGTGTGACAAATAGTTGCCACTTTTGTCATATACTTCCATTTTTAAATTGATGTAATGAGAATGAACAAAAGCTTGTTAAGATTTGTGGGCTGTTACTTGAATGTGATATGCTAATTACACACTTTTTGTTGCCAGAGGCCATGTTGATTTGACAATGCTTGGAGCTATGCAGGTGTCTAAGTACGGTGACCTGGCCAACTGGATGATTCCTGTAAGTAGGTTTTTGAACTACTGTCAGGGTACTGGGTTTAGGATAACATAAATATAGCTAAGGGCCAGGCAAAGCAGGAAAGACAGAAGTAGAATGGGGGAATAGAGGATATGTGTATTTTTCCTCCATACTGCTGGCACCAAGCAATCCATTATCAGAAGTCAGCCTTCTAAAATCATGCTTGCGCACTGTGAAGAGCAAAACATTATTTATGCAAGCCTTTTTCCTGCCTCTTATGTCCATGCCTTTCAAATTTCACCTTTTTTTTTTGCTGAGGACTGATCTTTATTCTTGGCAGTGACAACTCTTGTGTGGTTGTACCTGGAACAGTAAGTTGAAGGAAAGTGTAAAACAGAATGTTGTTAATTATAAATTAATTCAAAATGTCTGCATTCTTTTTCCGTGTTTCTGTCAAAAGATTGCAGCATTGCCCTTTCAAATGCATTAAGAAAAAAGCAATACTACTGAATTTAGCCACACAGACCTTCAGGTTTCAATGATAAAAATATAAGCTAATCCAAGTATTATTTAAGCAGCTGATGACATTAAGCCATTCTTTGAACTTTATGTTCTAACATTAAACAACATTAGTAACTTTCATACAGTTGACAAGTTTGATATTTTCAATGGCTTTCAATATGGTACTTTCAGATATGGTTTGTGTCAGAGATGTCTAAAAGCAAATTTTTTTATTAACCTTGTTTAAAGTAATGAGGCATATTTCTCTCCGCCTGAGCAGTGTTAAAGGCCTTGGGAAACTGAAAGATGATTAGAAGAGGACAAAAACTCAGATGAAACATGGAAGTCATGGAGCAGTTACTGGAGCATAAGGTGCTTTTATTGAGAGGGTACAGAGTCTGATGTGGGAGCCATACAAGCAGATGTGGGAGAAAGGGTTATGTGAAGGGCTAGTCCAGCTGTCTGTGTGAGTAATTGTGAGGAATGACAATGGTTATGGCTAGTTTGAGATGCATCTTTCAAGATCTGGACTATCAAAATATGAAGACAGCACTTTGTACTAATGAAAAGATTCATTTACACATACATTTCTTGAAACATTGAAGCTAAGATTGATTGTAATCTTTCTCAAAATGGTGCACATTTACGTATTCTTCCCTCAGTGCTTTATGTTCTCTAAAAGGTAGTGATTTTAGTTTTGCACTCATATATATCAGGAAGATTATCTTATATCTGGTATTGCTTATTTAACCTATGAAGTTGCCTGTCAGTTCTGTTCAACTAAAAATTTATGAAAACAGGTATATTTTCAAAACAGGAAAGTATAAAATACAAGTTTCAATAGTGCTTGAATTTTTGTTACCTTTGAGATGTACTTTGTTGCTACATACTACAGTATACATCAGATGGATCCTTATGACTTTTTGTTGTCATTGCTTTCCACTCGTACTAATTTTTGGCTGTTTGCAAATTTCCTCTGCACCTCTCTGTGAGTAAATATGCCAAATGACACTTCATAAATCCAACCAGGAGCCTTTGCAAGCAGCAATAATTTAACTTTGGTTACTTTTATTGAGATCTGATGGATGGATGATTCTTAATCTACTTTATTGATATGTTGCTACTATTCTACAGTACAGATTTTTAAAATGGGATTAACCAGACCATAGATATTCAGATCTCCCTGCTGTTCCTGTAAATAAGATGATATATTATTGTCAGTTAAATTTAATTATGAGCAAGATGTGTTTCTTTTTTAGTCACAAGATTTGTGTGTGGGTGATACAAAGATTGACTTTGCTGAAAACTCCGAGTGTAAAGAACCTTCAAGCTGCATTTTGTTCTAACATTTTTCACTTTTCACTTAGTTTTGGTTAAATATTTCTTAAACGGTGTAGCTTTTAGATTCTTGTATTGATGGTATTTGCCATTATTTCAGAGGCAAGTAATAGCTCTGTATGTTTTGAGCAAGTACCATTATGATACAGTCCTTTCTGTCCCAAAAGAACTTGATAACACTTGAGCCCTAGTGTGTGCATGTGTGTGTTTACTTGCACTTATTATTAGGAACTGAGCTGAGGAAGTCCCGTTGCAGTAATTACAGCCCTTTCTTTGCTCTTATCTGTGGACTTTTAATGGAGAGAAAAATCCCGTGTGTAAAGAAAGAAGAGGGTGTGAATATTTTAAGCATATGCAGCAAACAATGCTGTTTGCTTAGGCAGAAGTTACTTCCTAAATACTGGCATTTATTGGTAATTTTATTCCATTAAGGACTACTACTTAATGGCTTTTTGTCTTCCTCACTTTGGTATTTCCCCAACTAACAAGACAGTTTCTGAGAAGGGAAAGGAGAAGGAAGCAAATTTCAGTGAATCCCCTGGGTACAGAATGCAGTTGTGAGAAATTGGCCAAGAGAGGTTGAAGAGAAACACTGAGGTCATGGTCATGGATCATGTAGGGCAGATAGGCCAGAACAGATAGCCCATGGCTGCTGGTTGCTACAGGAAGGAGCCACATTTCATCTCATAAGTGCAGAACACAGTATCTGATCTATCTGTGTCTCAAGCTGAGCAGCTTCCCAGCATGTACAGAGAAGCAGCATTAATTGTCATACATGTTTTTAAAACTTGTGGGATTGACAGCACATATCCCTCCATGTGATTCCTTTGTTTGAGTTCCTTTCTACTAGGGACTTTTTGAAACACTGGCAGTACAAACATGTATGGAACAGTTTCTGCTGCCCTTCTGCAAGAGAAGAGGTTTACTACAAATTTCTATAGCTACAGATTGCACAAAATACTGCTTTATTTCCCCTATCCTTCATAAGAGAAGGCACCTAACTATGTTTGCTGTTGTGATATGTATCAAAGGCTGGGAATGGTCAAAACTAAATACTGGAACTTCTTCCTGTTCCCCGGTGACACCAAGGCTTCTGTGTTTTTAATATGCATTTCTGAGCATCCCATAACATTAAACAACCCTAATATGACTACTGAGACAGCTGACGCCAGCTGTACCAGCAGAAAAAATATTGAAACAATAGTGGAGGGTCCCTGCAGCTGGATTAATCTGAAAACACAAAATGGATGAAATGTCCATGACATCAGATTTCACTAGGCAGAAACTTCTTACAGGGCAAAAATATAACTATGCAGTAAATCATTGATGAGAAGGTAGCATACTCAGGAAGACCACAAGGATGTCATGTGATTATGTAGGGACACTATTAGAAGGGCCAAAGTCCAACCTAATTTGGCTACTGCCATAGAAGACAGTAAAAAAGTGCTTCTATAAATACATTAATAACAAAAGAAGGGCTAAGGAAGTTCTCCATCCTTTACTGGAGGCAGAGGGAAATATAGTGACAAAAGACATGGAAAAGGCTGATATACCTAATACCTTCTTTGCCGTAGTTTTTTATGGTAAGACCAGTTGCTCCCCAAGTACTGAGCCCTCTGGACTGGAAAACAGGGACAGGGAACAAAATAAAGCCTCCACACTTCAGAGGAAATAGACAGTGACCTGCCTCACTACTTAGACACAGACAGGTCAATGGGACCAGATGGGAGACGCCCCAAGGTATTGAGGGAACTGGTGAATGTGCTCACTGAGACACTTTCCATCATTTACCAGCAGTCCTGGTTAACCTGGAAAGTCCCAGATGACTGGAGGTTGGCAGGTGTGATGCCTGTCTACAGAAGGGCCAGAAGGAGGATCCAGGGAATTGCAGATCTCTCAGTCTGACCTCAGTGTAAGGAAGGTAATGGAATAGATCACCCTGAGTGCAGTCATGCAGGGCATACAGGACAACCAGGGTGCAGCCAGATGGGTTTAGGAAAGACCTGCTTGAGAACCTCGTCTCCTTTTATGACAGGGTGTCATAGTGAATGATGGAAAGGCTGTGGATGTTTTCTACCTGGACTTCAGTAAAGCTTTAGACATCATTTCTCACCATATTCTTCTGCACAAAGTGGCTGCCCATGGCTTGGATGGGGGAGCAGTTGGCAAAGAAGTGTGGGTGGCTGGGACCAGGGAGTGGTGCTGAGTGGAGTGACATTTGCCTGGGGCCAGTCACTGGAGGAGTTCCCCAGGGCTCAGTATTTGGGCCAGCCCTGGTTAATGTCTTTACTGATGATCTGGACGAGGGGATGGAGTGCACCCTCAGTCAGTTTGCTGGTGACACCAAGCTGTGTGGCAGTGTTGAAACTCTGAGGGCAGGAAGGCTCTGCAGAGGGATCTGGACAGGCTGGATCAATGGGCTGAGGCCAATGGTGTGAGGTTCAACAAGGCCCAGTGCTGGGTCCTGGCCTTGGATCAAAACAGCCCCAGGCAGTGCCACAGGCTGGGACAGAGTGGCTGGAAAGCTGCCAAGTTATGGAAAGATTTTGAGGATTGGAGCACATCCACAAAACAGCAACAAAACTGGTGAAGGGTCTGAAGCACAAGTCCTGTGAGGAGCAGCTGAGGGAGCTGGGAGTGTTTAGCATGGAGAAAAGGAGGCTCAGGAAAGATCCTCCACTCTCTACAATTCCCTGAAAGAAGGTTGTAGCCAGGTAGGGTCAGCCTCTTTTCCCAACAACTGATAGTATGAGAGGAAACAGCCTCAAGCTTTTTCAGGGCAGGTTTGGATTGGATATTGGGAACACTTTTCACCCTAAAAAGGTTGTCAAGCATTAGTCCAGATTCTCCAGGGACGTAGTGGAGTCAGCATCCCTGGAGGTATTTAGAAGATGTTTAGATATGGCTCTTAGTATCCACCATCAAACAGGACTGAGGACTGATTAATAAACTGGATTTGTGTAAGTTCACAAGGAAAGAAAGGATACATCCGAAGGTGCAAAAGAAGCTGGCTGTTTCCTAAGGCAACAGGCTCAAAGCCTGGTGTCCAGAAGTAAAAAACCAACAACGTCAGAGATGATACAGGACCTGAAACTAATTTAGCATCCCTATTCTCTACAAACAATGCAAACCAAGAATATAAATTTTAGCTTTGTATATTCTTTAACTGGAGTCTAAAATTCATGTTTAGATTGCTGAGGTACTGCACTTTGTTAGCACTAAGATAAGAAGAGAGTGATGTAATTTCTGCAAGAGGTGAAGTTTGGATACATAAATCTTTATCATTCTTTGGAAAAATAGAATCCTTACATTTTAGATTCAGCAGCCTGAGATTTTAATGCTCTGACTTGGACTAGCCAAACCTAAAGGATTAAAACATAAAGAATTAAATAAAATTACACAAGAAAAAATTAAGCTAATCAAAGAAGATTATCCAAAAGAAGAAATGACGAAATGGAATTCAAATTCAATAATAAATCTTTTAATGTACAGTCTGTAGAGGTTAGTATAACATAAGCCATTAGCAATATAATTTTATACGTTATTGGTAGTTTTTTGACAGAGCTTCAAAGTACATATTTTGCACAGTTTTGGACATGTGACCATGTTTTTGACCATGAATTGAACCTCATTAGTAAAGACATTTTTAACATAAAAGTAAATTGGCAGAGACAAGCCTACTCTGTGTCTCCATTGATTTTATTTTTGCCTTTAGCTGTTTGTAGTGCCAAACCTGGGAAGAGAGGGCTCCACACCAAGAGTTTTTCTTATATAAAATTGTCATTTTTAATGATGGAAGAAAGGACACCTATCCCTGAATGCATCCCTGAATGCCTGAGAGCACTGTAGGTCTTCTCTGAGGAGCTCTACTACAGCCTGTTTGTCACTTTGCTTGAGTAGGAGTGTCTTTGTACAAGGCATATTTTCATTTTGAATCCAAATACATTGTCTAGTTACTCTCTGAGTTCTTCTAGTATATTTGTGGCCCTGAATGTATTAAACTGAGTGTTTTGTTTCAAGCTGTACAGCAGGAAAGGTATTTTACCTTTTAACTATCAAATGTGTGAAGGACAACAGTGGGCTAAAATCTGTGTGAATAGAAAATATGCAGGTTAAATATGCTTGATGATTTGGTTTCTGTCAGTAGTAACATCAAGGTGTCTGATATCTAGGACATGAGTAGGTCAACATCAGTAGTCGTTCAAATGAGAAGGATGGGACTTGCAGTTACCCAGAGTCTCCTTGGAAATATACTTTTCAATGGGATATTGGTTTAGTATGAAGATATATTAGGCTTTTGCAGACACACATCTTGAAATTGCGCCTACAGTAATATATCACCTTACTGCTTATCTCCCACCAAACACATGCCTGGAAGCCCTGCAGAGCCTTTGCAACACATAATTATCACTATTGCACAACTCTTGCAGCCAAAAAAAAGGAGAAACTGAGTGTATTGTGTTTGCTCTGCTTCTTCCAGCTTTTTGAGGGCTTTTTCTATCAATTTTGTTCATGTTTAATTCTCTTCAGACTGTATGGAAGGAATGTAGGAGCTCCCAATTGGTATTTTATTCATACTCTTATATTTTCAATGTGGGAAGTGGCAGCTCTACTTTCTGTATAATAAGAGAGCTGAAGAAATTTTGCCTGTCTCAAAAATACAAGCATATGTCAAAGGACTTCTGATCTGTGTGTTAGTGGTGAGAACTGTTACTACTATATGGAACCATCTCTTTCAAGTGAGACTAGTATTATGTTAGCAGTAAAATTTAATTATTGCATGCTATGCTGTGTGTTTTGGAAGTGGTGTGCAAAGGTAAATGGACAGCTTAATTGTCCCATTACACTGAAATAACATTCATCACTGTAAAGCAAATCCATTTCAATGAAGCATGTCACAGACTGTTTTGCATTGCTCCTGAGGTGCAGTTTCTCAGTGTATTCATTTGAATTTTACTCTGTCATTCAAATCTGTTGCCAGTAGTTATTTCAAGTTAGGTTGATGAGAGAATGAAGTAATAAAATTTGCCCAACTTTCTCTTCATGTGTTTTATGCAGCCCTAATTTTCTGATTACGGAAAACAAAAATATAAATATAGTTACTGCACATATTTGTGTATGCTTCCTTTTAGGGAAGAGTTATTATTACATTTTGCCAAGAAAAATAAGTCATTCAAGAACTTATGCTCCATTCTTTCAGAAATTAGACTTATTTTTAAATTTTGCTTCTCACTCTGTTTTTGTGAGATACCTGGTTAACATTCTTCAAAACCAGGCTATTTCTTGTATGGCTAAACCATACAACTAGGGGGGTTTTGTGTCTTTAAAAAAATAAATTTACCCTGTTGTGCATGTAAAGTGTGTTCAGTTTTGTTGTATCCTGCCAGTATTAACTTTTTGTTGTGTTGTTGCATTATCCACTCTACTGATTTAAAAATCCTGCTAATGACTTCCCACTGGCTTTTTCTCAGGGTAAAATCTGATCTAGCTGTCCTAGTTGACAGTATAATTACAATAATTCTGTAAGTAGGACATGTAAGGACATAAAATCAGTATAAAATAGAATAAGGAAGTATAGTTCAGAATACTTGAGCTTTATCCATCTTTTTTGATACAATCTTCATCCAGTCTTTTTCACTGTAAAAGGGGAAAGTAAAACCTCAAAGAGTTGGGACTTTCATTTTAGAATAACTACAAATATACTTGTTCTTTAAATACAGGACAAGACTGTTAGCAATGGGCAAAGAAGACATCTACATTTTTATAAAGTTAGAGTATATTTATGCATCTGTATATTTTTTGTATTACCTTCTGATTGTTTTGGGGGGTTTTTCAAACACAAACTTTTGAGTTAATAAGCACTTTCCCAAACCAGCCAGGTGTAACCCCACTACAATTGACAAGATAATTACACATGGATTTGATGAGCTGCTTCCCTGTGCTGTGCTGTTTGATGCAGAGACATCTGTGCTGGCAGACAGTGTCTCTACAGAGAGGGAGAGCTCTGTGACTGATGTGTGTTAACAGTAGTGCAGAGAGGGGCAGAGCAGAGACCTTTCAAGGGGCCTTCAGTTTATCCTTTTGACTGCAGCATTAGCACGATTGATGGTTGTGATGGCAGTACCTTGTACCTACTGCATTACCTTAATTTCTGCTTTTTTCTGTGAAGTTCATACTGTTCCAGTTGTTCTGAATTTTAGTGTCTGTCCCTGGCATGATGTAATAATTTCCTTTCATAAGGACACCTTTCATACCTTTTTTCCTTTCATGCCTGACACCTTGTCTGTGTCTGTGGCCATAAGAGACAGTGCTGACATTTTTTAATTCTTTGCTCTCTCATCCTAGACATCTTGTTCACAGTCTTCAGGAGAATGCCTGAAAATTGAGGTTGAATGGGAAGCCTGCAGTTTAAACTAGAAGCACTTGTTATCTTCTGTAAGACTTTTTGAAACAGCAGTTTCACTAACTTTGAGTATAGTGTGTGTTCTTTTATCTAATGGAAGGAAAGAAAAAATTCAGAGTGAATGCTATTTGTTTAATACGGTATTAGGGCAGCTGGCAACATGGGCAAAGACTCTTAGGAGGGAAGTAGCTTGGCTCTTTTTCAAGCAGGTGTACATTTTCACCTTGCCTGTGCTTTGATACTTAGTTTTAAATGGAATTATTCAATATGCATTTACCCGTGACAAGTTTTCATTATTTCTTGAACTCATCGTTAGCATCTGCTTTGCTGTACTGTTGATGCAATATCCTTGTCTCAAAAGATCATGTTATTTTAACTTAAGCAAAACACTTCAGGTGCATTTTTTCATGCAATGTTGGGAGTAGTTATAAAATTCAGTTGCAGAAGAAAAGTCCTTCCCCCTGGGATATAGAGGAAGGTTTTAAGGCACCAGCATGGATTCAAGAACTTGATACTGTTAGAAGGCTCTTGAATTTTTCTCTTTTTTCTCAGCTATCTCTTTTTTGTCTGCTTATCTGCTTGGAGTTTCTTATAAATTGTTTCCTGCTTGCTATAGCACCTTTCTAGCTTGCACGAAATACCATTTGGGCAAAACATCACATTCTCTTGAAAAATATCTTGACTGTTTAGTCTACATTGGAGTATACTCACACTTTCTCACGGGAATGCCAGGTTGTCTTGGGTGCCACATGTGATCAAACAAACATGAAGGTTCCTGTTTAGGAATTACTGTTAGGCTAGATTAATTTCTGAGGCTCTTTCATGTTGTATTTTGACCACTCAAATAATGCTCAGATATAAATGCATTAAATGAGGAAATACGTACCCATCTCTCAAATTTTCTTAAAGATGCCTCATCATCACAATAACAAAATAATTAATTTTGCAATAAGTAGGCATTGTAAGAAATTCCACTAGTACTGTGTAGGTTTATGACCTACACAAAGAAGCAGAAGAGCTGATCTCAGTTAAGAAAACCCAAAGCATCAGGTCCAAAATTTCCATGTCTTGCATTCCAGTATTATTTGGACTGAGACTTAGAAAAAACTGCTTATGAAAACACAATTGGAAAAGCAAAATTCCCACCTTGTATTGTAACTGAGAAGCTGCAAGGAAATTGTCAGCTTGTGTCTGTTCTGTACTCTGTATAAATAACTGCCAACACTGGACCTCCCTGAAATGCATTGCTAAAAAAATTTAAAATCTTTTATTCTTACTTCAAGATATTTCTGATGAAATGGGTTTTATAATATTTTATAATAATTTTATTAAAGTTTTATAATTTCAAGTTACCAGTGCTCTACCACCACACTAAGTCTTTCCTTCTGAAAGGTTTCTTAAGCTAGCAGCACCACTGCAATTAAGAAATAACAAAAATAGTCTTAAATAAATAAATGGAGGGAGCAGGGTAGGGCAAAGATAAACAAAGTGGTATTTTTGGAATCACCTTTTAGTCTTGAATATTTTAATTCAAATTTAGCATACTGCTGTCCCCTTTTGCAGTGTAGTGTGGGAGAAAATGCAAGTTGTGGTAGTTTGGTAGGTGCATTGAGAGCAATGTAAGTCTCTTATGCTCTAAATATTCCTCAAAATAAAAGCATGTAATTACTTGGCTAGTTGCATTTAATGCTGAATTGATTTCCACTACCAGGTACCACCCTATAGTGATGAATATGTTTTCCTAAAGGGAAGGAGCAGATGAAGCAGTTTAAAATCCCTAAGTCCTTCTCTTCAGCTTGTGTTTTCCTCCTTCTTATACACAAAGGGATGATGTCTCTTCTCTCAGTTCTGTATGACAGCTTCTTCAGCAGTACATTTGCTGTTGACCTTCATCAGCACTTAGTTCCTCAGGAATTTACTTGTTGCTGTAGGTCTTTTGTGGTTTATAGAACTAAAAGACCTGGAAAATGAGCTAATGGCATTGTATAATTGTACAATACTAATTGTATTGTTAGCATAATCCTCATTGCAAACATATTCTGACTTACTGGGGAGATAATATGTCATCTTATCATAGAGTTTCTGGCAGTAGGTTAGAGGCCACTGCTGTCTCTGTGAGAGCTGTGTATTTCTAGGCAGGATGCAGAATGATTTAAACAGTGCCAGGAAGTTAAGGACAGAGATAAATCCTTTTCACATTTGTATTTGCAAAGAAATATTTAGTAGTAATGATAATTTGTGTGATAAATATTAAATATTAGTCTGACTGAACAATGCCAAAGGGTTCGTTTATAGATTTAGGAAGGTGTGATTTATTCTTCCGTGTGCCAACAGTAGGAAAATAGGAATATTTGTGAATACTGCTGCTGTGGTTTGACATTGGCCAAACGCCAGGCACCCCTGAGAATCACCCACTCACCCTCCCCTGCTACAGCTGGGCAGAGGAGGGAGAAAGGGAAAAAAAAATAACACAGGGTTCATGAGTGAGATAAGGACTGGGAGAAAACATTTCAAGGGCAAAAGAGGCTCAACCTAAAGTTGCAAAGTGAATCTTTTAGTAACAGACTCAGAGGAGGATAATGAGAAGTAAAATAAGCCTTTAAAACACCTTTCCCTCCAGGCCCTCTCTCCTTCCCTCCAACAGCACAGGGAGACAGGGCAAGGGGGATTTTGAGTCAGTTCATCACCAAGATTTTCTTCCACTGCTCTGGCAGAGGAGTCCTTCCTCTGTGAGGCCGTAGGGTCCCTCCCATGGGAGACAGCTCTGTACGAACTTCCACAACGTAGCTCCACTCACAAACAGCAGCCCTACTGCACCTGCTGCAACGTGAGTCCCTCCCAAGGGCAGACAGTCCTCCCAAAACTGCTGCAGCATGGGGTCAGTCCTCCAAAGACAGGCTGGAAGGGTCCTCTCTCTACCTCTGGAAGCAGGGCCCTCTCTTTCCACTGGGTCTCCCACTGGATCATAGTCTCCTCCAGGCATCCACCTGCTCCAGCATGGGCATCTCCCTCACACACTGCGGGTGGATCTCTGTATCCCCCATGGATCCCAATGGGCTGTGGGAGGACCTCTGCATCCCCCATGAATCCCCATGGGGGGGATCCCCAGCTGTTTCACCATGGTCTCACCAAGGCTTGCAGAAGAATCGTGGCTCCAGCACCTGGAGCACCTCCTCCCCCTTGCTCTCCACTGACTGTGGTGTCTCCATGTTGTTTCCCTCATATGTTTTCACCTCCTCCTCTTCTCTGACTAGAAGAAAACACCTGTGACTTTGTTTTGATTTTCTTCTTAAATATGCCTTTTTGGAGGCATTACCAGCCTCTCTCATTGGCCCAGTTTTTGTCAGCAGCTTGTCCATTTTCAGAGCCATCAGGGATTGGCTCTTCTGGACATGGTGGAAGCTTCCAGCAGGTCCTCACAGGAGCCATCTTTGTGGCCTCCCCGCTGCCAAAAAACAGGCCATGCAAAGCCAATACAACTGTCTTCATTACATAAGAGACCATAATGATCAAGAGACTAACAAGTAGCTGGCCTGGCAGTTTAATGAGACAAGTCTCTTCCATATATATTTTATCATGATCCATAGGTACTGTTATTTGTAAGGTATTGAATCACATGCCTGATAAAAGGAAGAATAAGAGAAAAGCTCTGTACTAGGAAGTTTTCCAGGTATTTAATAATAAACTTTTAGGTTTTATATCTGTAACAGTATATGTTGTATTACTTTCTATATAACCACTGAAAAGCAAATGCAAACCATCTGAGGCAGAAATTAATTTATTTTAATCTGTACAATTTGCATAATCACAGAATATTCTGATGTCGAAGGGAATCACAAGGATCATCAAAGTCCAACTCCTGGCCCTGCACAGCACCATCCCCAGGACTCACACCATGTGCCTGAGAGCATTGTCCAAATCTTCCTGAGCTCTGTCAGGCTGATGCTGTGACCACTGCCTGGGGAACTGTTCCATTGCCCAGCCACCCTCTGGGTGAAAAACCCTTCTCTGATATCCAATCTAAACCTTCCCTGACACAACTTCAGGCCATTCTCTCACATCCTGTCACTGTCACACCAGAGCAGAGATCAGTGCTTGCCCCTCCTCTTCCCCTTACAAGGAAGTTGTAACTGCAACGAGGTCTCCTGACAATCTCCTCTTCTGCAAGCTGACCTGATCTCAGCCATTCCTCATATGGCTTCCCCTCAAGGCCCTTTCACCATCCTCGTTGTCCTCCTTGTATCATGTTTCCTATTATCTTCTCCTATCATGCAGATGTTCCACTCCTGTTTCTTTCCTGCTTGCCAACTTGGGGTTGGTATGTGAAGTTGTTGGCATTTTGGTTATTGATGTCTAGTGCTTGTTCAGAAATGATTGCTCTGCTCGTACTCACAGAATTTTGTATTTCTGATAGTTTTCTGTCAGTAGTGTGTCAGGTCTGAACCTCTTTATCTTCCAAGGTCAGATGAATCCATTTTAAGGTAATGGAAGCAGGCAGGATTGGATGCCATTGCATTACAGAGAGTAAAAACAGAGGTAGCTGAACACCATAAGACACCTGATGTGATTTGTGCATTGTAACTCACTTAGAGAGAGGAATGAATCCAGAGAATGAAAGCATTGCTTGTTTTGAGGGGCAGACAGAAGTGAATACTGAGCCACACCTATATATTTGCCCAAACTCTGAAATGACCTCTACAGACATCTGGATCAGAACAAAAACAGTTGGTTTGTGCTGATATAGTGATACAAGGCATGGCTTTCTGATGTGGCAAGAGACTTGCTAAATTGTCAGGTGGATGTGCTGTGCTCAGATGCTCTTGTTGCTGCATTTTGTAAGTAGAGATTTCTTTTGAGGAAGCAATGACATTTCCGTCAACAGGAAGATGTACACTTTGCTTTTCAAGGGACAAAACCATTGGAACTAAATTCATTGCTCCTCAGTGTCAGTGCTTCCACTATGCCAATGATATTTCTCAGATTTAGGTTACACCCCAGGGAACCAGCAATGGCAGTGGCTCTCCTTATTCTACTCATCACTCTTCCCCTCTTTGCTTCAATAGAGCTGAGAATGAGACTGCTTTTTTCACTCTGTTGGTGTTTGAATAATGTTGTTATTAAATAGGTGGGCTTTTGATGCAGGAAAAGGTGACTATCTTTTTCTGTCATTTGCAGCCACAATATTATCTTAAAAAAAATTAAATTTCTTTAAAAATTCAATTTTAGGGTAAGATGGTGAAAGGAATGGGGGGTGCCATGGACCTGGTATCCAGCGCACAGACCAAAGTGGTTGTCACCATGGAACACTCAGCCAAGGTAAGGCTCTGCCAATTCTTTCTAAATTAGTGTTTTGTGCTGCACAAAAGAAGAAAAAAGGGGGGAGAAAAAAAGACATATTCATTCTGCTACTCTGTGAGGATTTGACAGTTTTGCTGTTATTATGGTGCTGCAACTGGAGGCTAGGTTAGCATGGTTCCTTTCCTGTTCCTCTGAAGTGAATCATTCACCATGGGGAAAAAAAATGAAATATTAACTTGATGTTTAAAAGCTGCACACATTTTTTTTTAGCTACTTCATGCAAATTTAATGGGCTTGGCCATTGCCAAAGCTACAGTAGATGCTACTCTACTCTTTGCCTCATAATAATTTGAAAAATGAGGTTTCCCATGTTTAAATACTTGTTATGATAGGAAGACATTTACCTTTGAAGTTGCCAGTCAAATTGGTGCTGACAGCTTAATAGAATATATTTTTTGGCATGCTGAGATGCAAGCTGCCTTACATCATTATGTGTAAGTGGTTAATCTAGAGACATATTTGTGGGGGCAGGGATATAGGTATAACCCTACAGATATAAGGTAATAGGAAACCCCCAGAAAGGTAATAGGAAACTTTTCATTTGAAACTTCTAACAAAGAAGAAAAATGTGCTGAAGGAGAAAAATGTCTATCCCTAATGATTAAAAATTTACTTTTTGTTTCATTTTTGTGTTTCTGTTATTCCAAATTTATTATATGTCTGCAACAAGAATTAATTTTGTATTGTTCAAAATAATATCTCTTGTCAGAATTTGCATGGTAAACTATAGTAAATATGTAAATATGAGAGTAAATGTATTAACAGTTTTGTGTTTTCTAATGAGATTTGAAGAATTAATTTTCACTTGAAAATGAAGACAAATTAAAAAATGTAGTAGTTTCAAAATTTATACTAAACTGTGATCTCAAGGGACACATTTTGAGTAACAGGGCTGAGTTTAACCTGATAGTTTTCATGTTCATATGCATAAATATGTAAATTAAAGTATAAAACGAATTCATCTTTGTGATTTGCATCACTATCACACAGTCTCCCAAAAACTGTAGTAATGTATGTACTTATCCATTTGCTCAGTCACACACTTCAGGTATTAATGTGATCTGAATCAATATTTGTGCTAAATGTCTACTTACTATGGAATTTGGTTAAGGCTTAGAGTCCACACACACTATGGTTATTCAAACCAGTTTTTCTCCTAAAGGTACTATTGCTAAAATATTTTTCCGAAACATTTGGAAATTGTTTGCTGGGTTGTTTTTCTTTTATCTGTTGCAGTACTGAAACAGGAAAAGAATGAAAACAGAGATAGGTTCACTGTTATGCACAGGTCAGGTATAGAATTATTTATTTTGACATATGTATACCTACTTTGGGCACTTTTGTTCATGGTTTGCCTGGTGTGCACTTCTAGAGAGCCAGTTACAGATTTTCATAAATTATTTTTCTGCTTTTGTGAGAAGGCACTGTCAGATTAACAATATGAAATATTTTTATTTTATTCTTATTTTGAAATGGCACTTTTTCCTCTTACCTAGCCTCTTTCTGGGGTCTTCATATGGATGCTTCTTGCTTGTTCAGATGTGAAGATTATGAAATATAGAAATCAAGTGTTTAGAGATCAAAACTGCTGCTAGAGTTTTCAGATGCTCTGATGCTCTTCCTTATTTTTTTTTTGTTTGTTTGTTTGTTTGTTTTTTTAACAGTCAAGTGAATATAGCACCCATAAGGCCAGGTCTGAAAGTCAGAAGCCTTTTGTTTGGCGCGACTGTATCTTCCAGAGTTGTTTTTCTCTTCATAGCTTTTCAGTTCTTAACACCAAATATTTTCTCAGAAGCTTACTGCATCTGAATGTCTGCATCAGAGGAACAAGCCCAGTGTGCTACTGAGTGAAAGAACAGTCTGCACGTACTGACACAGTCTGTTGTGTCTGCTGGCTCTTTAGTAAAGGGACAATTCTCTAATCTTATTCTCCAAATGAATAAGAAATCTACCATCAGACATGAAAGTTTCCTGTAAATTACCATCAGTCAAGATTTGATGAGTGAAATGTAGCGGGAGACGTGGGATATAGGCAGTGCCTTCAATGGACATGTTCAAGGGGTGTTGCAAGAGGTAGTTCTTGTGCAAGTTTTGTCTGATTTATGATCTTATGTAGGATCTTCTCATCCTTTTCTAGTTTGGTTGTTTGATCTTTTTAATAATGATGGCTTGTTAAGCATTAAAGTAAGTTTTCTAAGAGATTAAGAGCCCTTCTCCTTTCAGTAAACATGGTGCAGTGTTTAAACAGAAATAGGCTGAGTCCTTGCAGCACAGGCAGAATATAATTTACACTACATTATGATGGTGGAACTAGTAACTGTCTTACCAGTCAAATACTCAAGGAATTTTACTCTTTTAAAACTCTGATATGCAATGTGTTACAAATACAAACAAACATGTTAGTTCCAAGTTAATTACATCTTTAATTACTTAAGTTTTCACATGTTATGAAAACCAAAATCTAGAGAAGATAGTTGAGACAGCATGAAATCAGCTTTGTAGGAGTCTTCAGCTTAAGAATTGCTATTGAGGAAGGGTAACAGAGAAATACACAAAATAATGAGGGAATGGAGGAAGTGGAGGCAGAATTGCCGAATTTATAAACAAAGTAGGAATAACTAACTGACATTAGTTGAAACAAGGAGAAACACTTTCCACAGCCAGCTAATGAAGTTGTGGATGATAGCAGAATGATGCAAAAATCTCAAGGAAATAAGAAGGGACTAAACTATTTTATGAGGTTGAGTTCACCAATGACAGTTAAATACCACTGTCTGGAAGCAATCTGTGCCTCAGAAAATCTGTGCATTACAGCATATCAGGAACCAAGAATGCATATCTGCAGAAGTGTATTTCAATTTTTGCTCTATATGCTTGGGCCATTGTGTGACACTTGGCAAATGGACCTTATGTCAAATTCATTAGTTTTTCCTAATGTATTTTTTGCTAAATTACCTCTTCTTTCACAAATTTTTTGCTAAATTACCTTTCTTCATAGCCACGAAGAACATAATAATAGAATATAAGCTTGTTATTTAATGTATAAACAGTCCCTGTACATTTGCGCCTGATTTGCTTGGTGCTTCCTGAGAGAAATAAAAGTCAAGTTCTGACCCCTATACCATCATTGACATGTTTTGCAAAACATAGTAAGGGGCTGGTAATTATTCCATATTGTCAAATGAGTTGTCTACACTGTTTGAAAAACAGAATGAAGACTGGTTTTAAACAATTGATTTGGGCATGACTGAAATATGGAGCACTGAATTGAAAACTCTCTTCTCATACTGTGAAAAGTTCTGATTTTAATGTGTTGTAGAAGACTAAGGACATTTTTGTTCTTCAACAACAGGCTTTTTTATTTAAAGCAGACTGAAACACCCAAGGTTTTATGTATCTACACAATAGTCTTTTCCTTTATCTGAAAAAATCCAGAATAAATCTGAATAAATTCAAGTGGGAAAAAATCATGCAGTTCCATTTAATTTGCTCTTCTTACAGTTCCCCGATGGATGTCTTCCAAAAGTCACAGAATCATTTAGGCTGAAAAAGGCCTCTAAGATCATTGAGTCCAACCTTTGAAAAGATCAAGAAATGCATTTCATCTTTAAGGCTAGCTGGTAATACAATAATCTTCAGCTCACGTTAAGAAGCTCAAATGTATCAGTTCTCAGGGTCACAGGAGCCATTCAAGCTGTCACCTCTGTAACTCCATGTGTTGCAATCTCAATTAGGTACCAAGAAGAGACACTTCATTTCACAGGCCTGAAAAGTGTATCTGATATGTTACTGAAGATATTACAAATAGCACAGATTAATCTTAGCTCTTAGGCAAATTGCACAAGGACGTTCTCAAGATGGACAGGATATAAGTAGATCAATTGAAAGTAACTAGGATGAAAAAATAGTTCCTCACAGGGAAAGATAAATACAAAAGCCTATGAATTGCTCATGTTGTTATCACTCAGAAATCAAACTGGCTGCAAGATGGCTCCTGATTAAACCTTAAGTTAAACTGATGATTCTAAAAGGTTAAATGAGACATGTAATACTCCGAGAGTTTTGAAATGCATAACTGAAAATTGGTAATTAGACAAAAAAATAAAAGCATGGGGTAATGGGAGAATTGTGCACTTAATGTTACTTCTGTAAAATAATTACAAATTATTTGAAACACTGACCAAAAACCAGTGATTCATTTGCCTTAAATCCATTCAGAAGTCTTGCAGCCTACATGAACTTAGTATGATCTGGAGCCATTTGTGAACTGTTATTTTTTTAAAAATGAAGAAAAAGAAAGGGGAAGAAAAAGACAAGGAGTTTCCCAGAGACACAGAGACAATGTGGATAAATGAAATGGTTTTACTGTTTTGAGAGCATGCCTTTGCCCTTGAACTCTGGGAATTTGAACTTTCTCTGTGTGTGGCTGATCCTGCATATACCATTTGTGAAAAATGATAAGACAAGGAAATATGTTGCCTATAATGTGGCTCCCTACTTTTTGACCTTCGTGTGTCATCAGTGAGGTTCCATATATCTCTTCTCCTCACATTGTAGCAGGAAGAGCAGATTATTAAGCAGCAATGTGTGGAACTTCTAAACTCAGGAGTCCACTCAGTGGTACAGTAAGATTCTTACTAGTCAGTCATAGAAGTGAATTTAAAGTGTTCTGAGCACATTGAATGTTTACATAACACTGAATGGCCACTGCTGTGATTTTCATGAACATATTTGAGTTTTTAAAAAACTAATATTTTTATATTGTTAAACACAGGGCAATGTCCATAAAATCTTGGAAAAATGCAGTTTGCCACTTACTGGGAAAAATTGTGTTGACCGCATCATTACAGAGAAGGTAAAGTACTTTTCTTGACTCCTTGTTAATAATTTCATCCTCTATCCCTAATAATAATAGCAAAGCTCAGCAAAGATGAAAAATTTATTTAGTATCTCTAGCCACTGAAGGGAAAAAATGGCCCTTGGAGTTCAGTTGCAGAGGTCTTGGGGCTCATATTTTTCATTTTAAAGCTTTGACATCTACCTTACTGAACTGTACCCTTAGATGCCTTCAGAACAAAGATGCCACATGTGACAGGCATGAAAAGTAAGTATCTCCTTGTTTTTCCCCCAGGTATTTCTGAAAATTTGCTGTGACATGCAAATTTTCAGATACGGCTGTAATCACAGCTTGGGAGGTGAAGGGGCATTGTTGTTTGGTTTTGGTAGGGCTCTTTGTCCTTTTGTTTTATTTGCTTGTTGTTTTGGGTTGGTTTTTTTTTCCCAGCAGAGCACATATAGGTCAGACAACTGGCATTTTCTTTCATTTATACTAGATAGTGTTTCAGAGAAACCTGTGGCTGTAGCAGAGCTTTAGTTTTTTTGTCCTTACTTGATTCCATTTGTGAAGCAATTTATTCTCCAGTGGAAGTACATATGAGCATCTGATACTGCTGCTGCAAAGTACATTAGTGGATCTTTTCAGCAAAGAATAAGTGACTTGAAGTTTTTTGCTGTAATCATACTCCTTTTATTATCAGTGTATACATTTTTAAGGACTTAGAGTAGTCCGTCTGTGAGACATCTATCATGCCAAGTAAAATCTACCAAAAGTGCTGATGAAGAATTTGCTTTCTCATGGGGGGGGATATTGCTACATCTAAAGGATTTTCCTTCACAAAGTAAGGGAAAATATATTAAAACATATATTATGCAACTTTCCTTTTTTTTTTTTTAATTAGTCTTCTACCAACTGGCCACATACAAACATAAGGTACAAAGAAAATGAGAGGGAACAAGAAAATAAACAAGTAGGAAAGTCTCTAATATTCATCAATTACCAGATCTTATGGCATTATTAGGGAATGACACAAGTATGCAAATTCTGTTTCCACACTAGCATCCTGGTATATTCCTTATGTGCAATTTCTCTTTTAAGACTTAGAGAAGTTTTTACTTTTCCAGTCCCATAAAAAGCAGTTTCATGTGCCCAGAGGACAGCTAGACTTCAAGACACTTCTGTGATGAGCTTAAGACTTCACTTTCATTTCAAGTTCAAGCTTCATGGTCTTTTGCTACTAAACTTTTATTTTTAAGGAAAATTACTTTAGACCTTACGGTTTCCCTGGCAACTAACTTGCAGGCTGTGTATTTGCCTCTGGTAGGCACTATTAAAGTGCACATTGTTTTACAGGTACTTTTATTTGATACACTTTTAAGACTCAGAAGTGGAGTGCATATCTTATAAAGACATCAGACAGAACAGCTGTTGCTCCTTCAGCCTCTGCCTCTGAGGCTTTCTTTTAAAAATACTGCAGGGAATCTTGTCCCTCATTGCTAGCTTCTAAAAATTCTAGCATTTGCATTGGGTGTGCAATAGTTGGAGAAACTTATAGTCAGCCAAAGATGATCTCTCTGCTGGCCATCAGATGAAATAAAAGACTGAGGGAGACATTCTCTTCCCCCATTCCTTTCTGGTCTCTTGGTGGACTGTGTCTTGCAGCAAAGAACATCTCAGTCCTTCCTTTGAACCTCCCATTCTCACCAGATGGGAGCAGCAGGCACAGTCCTCCTTTCCAGCAGTGATGAACAGTGGTACATTTTCCCCACAAAACTAATACATACTAGCTTCTAGATATTCTACCACATCCAGATTCTTTTTCTTGGTGCAAAGAAATTTAGCAGAAATCTTTATTGGGCAGTCATGAAAGTGAAAAAAGGCATCTTACGTTATGGAAGGAATGTTATCTACTTCAGTGCACCATTTTGTACAATGTTACTGCATTTATATCCTCATTTTTTCTTCTAATAATAAAAAAAATTATGTGCTTTTTGAACTTAATAGGCAGTGTTTGATGTGGACAAGAAGAAGGGATTGACCCTCATAGAAATCTGGGAAGGACTGACAGTGGATGATATCAAGAAAAGCACTGGCTGTGACTTCGCAGTAAGTAATTTTATAAACCAGTACAGTTTGGAGTCAGAACAAATATTCTCCACAAATACATATCTCATGAAGGCTTGCAGTTGAAGTAAGTTTCATCTTTATAGGTGAGGACTGAATAGGTTACATGTGGGCTTTACAATGAAAGGGTAATTTGGGGCTAATATAGTGTGATGATGTCAGAAGCTAGGAAAAACAGGAGAGATGGAGAAATAACTAAGAGTAAAAGTGGAAAGGAAACTTCTATGCTTTGAAGATGGGAGCTGAGATGGATAAATATTTATTTTTTCACTGTATAAGTTAGTTTAACTAACTAAATGTGGCTAAGTTTCCATGCTGTCTTAAAGTGGAGTTGTGAGTCTTCTTGACAGGAGTGATGCTGCTGTCCCCTCTGTGTTAGTAGTGCCAATCAATGAAGTCCTCTAAGACAGCCTTGACAGATGGAACTTATGCTCTGCATTAATCCAGAAACCCCTGCCTTTTGACATTCACAGTCATTCTTAAGTCTCACTTAATGCAAACTCAAAACTGCCTTATTAATGAAAAGCTGCAGCACTCTAGAGTGTAACTGAATGCATGTATGGTTGTTAATATGGTTTCTTCATGGCCTGTCCCTACATGAACATTTCAAAATCTTTTCTTCTGTGTTTTGAAGTCTTTTGAGGCAGTTCGGCCCTCTTTTGGCAAGGGCAGCAAGTATGATGGTGTATAATTTGTGCTGTAAAAATAGTTTAGGAATATTTAGTGAATTAAGATGCTCCTTTTTGCAGAGTTTCATGGCATGGCTATGGAACTTAATTGACAGACTGCAAAGCATTTAGTATGTGCAAGGGTTTATTATTAAGGCTTTGAGCATATTCTTGGTAGTAAGGAAAATTTCTGAACATTGAACCAGTGGAATATAATTTATTTCTGTGTCCATAAGAGAGCATTTCTGATAACTAAGTAGGATCGTGTATGTTTCTCCTTAGATGTTTTAACTAAAGGTCTGTTCACTGCTGAAAATGCTTTTAATTATCTGAGAAAAAGATGTTGGATTAAAGACCAGTAGTCTGAAACTGCAGAGTGCAGGATGCTGCTGCAGAATCACTTTGCTGAACCTAACTATGCTAGGTTACTAATTTTCCATGTAATATTTTAGGAAAATCATTATTATTTTTTAATTTAAAATATGCAGCAGTTCTGTGTGGAAGTGAAATTGTGCATTCAGCTTCTGACTTTGATCTAGTAAAAAGTTATCAATTTTTTAAAACTTTGATAATGTCAGGACTTCTTTTTCTTGGCTGATCTGCGTATCAAGCAGGTAGCATCCAGAATTAAAACATTAAAATGAACTTTGTAGGTTTTTATCTGTTGCAGGCACTCACTTTGTTTTGTTCTTTTGAGTTTAATTTGGGGAGTAACTTCATGATGAGTTTGAAGGTGCATTATTTAGTAAGTGTTTAAATAGACATAAAATACAGGAAAAGACTTCTGTTTTCAGAAGACACTGAAAACACTCCTTACATGTTCCAAACGTATTTGTGTGAAAGAATCTGGGTTGTTCTTGATTGAGATGACCAAAAGATATGTATTCAATTAAGTCTGTGTTTCCCAAAGTAAAGGCCAGCTGCCTATGCTCAAGGCAGTGAAAGCAGAAGCAAACAAAGAATTCAGAGAAAGAAGTGATAAGGTTAAAATGATGGCCTATGAGATTAAGCTTTGCAGCAGGTATGATAGGCAAGACAATTAGGTCCAAAGAAAAGATTAACACCACCCACTGTTCCTTGGTGCTTTCCTGGAAATGTTACAAAGGAGGGATATAAACTTCAAATCCTTAGCATAGCCTGCAGTTAGGAGTTGATGAGAGGTATTGGAACAATGCACTGTCTGGGTCCCTGGAATAATCTCTCTAAAATTTGGAAGGGGCCCTTCACAGGCACCATTTCCTAGTTCTCCAGAAGGCAAACTCCAGCACAGTTTGCTTTGTTCAGCTGCCGCAATCATGCATGAAATCATGAGCTGTGGGTATGAAAAATGTAGATGCTTCTTGGTTTATGCATTTACATGTACTTACCTTGAAAGCAGTGGCTTGCATAAATGCTTGCAAAGCAATGCTTGTTTGCAAAGCATGTACCCCTGCCAGAGTACATGCAGGTGTCAGCATGATGTACTGATGGCTCCCTGCAAAAGAGAACAAAGTCCCTACAGCACTGCAGATAGAAAGCATGGCATGAACCTCAAGTATTTGTTTATTAGACCTGTGGCATGGAAGCCCACTAGCCCACCCTTCCTTCCCTCCATCCCTCCTCCCTCCCTGCCTCCCTTCCCTTTCCTTCCTTCCCCGTCCTGTAAAGAATGCTTCCAGGCCATTTTGTCCCAGTCCTCCTGTCACTGAAATGCTTACCAAATCTTCGATTGAAATTTTTGACAGCAAGACCATGTTGCTGTTGTGTAATATTGGACCCTTGATGGCCTGAATTTCATATATAGCAAACAACTACAGGTTCTTTGCCAGTTTTGAGTTTCAGAAAATAGGAATTTGAGCATAGTGATAGGCAGTTATTCAGACTGCAGCATCTTTGGTCCTTTTCTTTTTTCCACATTTCAAAACTCTGCCTCAGGCTTTCTTGCAAGAGTAACAGTTGTGCTTGTGATTATTTATGTTCACTGAATGAGACATCTTGGGTTTATTTATATCGGTGACAGGAGCTTTAGTGATATTGTATTGCCACAGTAAAAGCAGGATCATATATTTTCCTACTTTGAAACAGAGCTAATCAGGGGAAAATGAGGAGCTGACCCCTTTTTCTAGCAGCTTTTTTTTCAGTAGATGCAGTGTATGATCTGAGCTAAAATAAATATCTCTCTAGGTTCACTAGAAATGAGATTTTAAGAGATGGCTCTGTCTTTGTGTGTAACTGCCTCACCCCATGTAGACTACTCCTATTTGGAGAGCAGAACTTCATAGTCTATATGGCCATATTTGAGACACATTTGACTATACAATTCCATTTCAAAGCCTGCTTATTTGGAAAAACATCTCCTAAAGAACATTTGCAACAACAAAATGTCAAAGGAAGCATGATTTAGAGTCAACAATCTTCATTATAGACTGGCATCATTTAAAAAATAAACAATTCGCCCTCAATTTTAGTGTGCTATGAAGACAAAATGTTGGCTTATCTTGCATGCTTAAATAAGATTTGCTGTAGCCAAGCATATAGATCACCTTGGCAGGCAATCTATTTGGGCTTGTACTGCCTTTTACCATCAATGAGACCGTGACAGAACATACTTTTGCAGTTGTATTTAATTATAAAAATAATCAGGATAAGTCACAAATCCCCACCACAATCTTTTTTATTCCTTAATCCTAAAGCTTGTTATTTCAAAGTGTTCTTAAAAGATAACATGGACTATAAAAAAAGCATCTGGAAAGGCTAGTGTATGTTTAAAAAGGAATTGTCTGTCCAAGTTCAACCACTCAGTTCAAAATGATGCTAGATATAGATTTTATTTTCTGGAAGTATATATTCCTTTGAAGAACATTTTCTTTTGAAGCTGCTGCAAGATTGAGTTGATTTTAAAATGGATGTTGTGGGGTTTTTTTCCATTCAGTCCCTGCTGCTGTAAAAAGCATTAAGAAGAGATTTCTGTATCATATATATATATAATTTGATGCTAGAATTGTGGTTTGTATTTATTTGTAATTAAAAAATAGGTGTTAGTAAGAGCTAAACAACTTTTATTAATTTAACAAATACGCTTTTTTTTTTCTTGAGGGGCTCATTTAAAATTTTTGAACAGTAACTTGCTGTTGCATTGTTGAAGTCAGTGGAACTTCACAGGTTTCAGCATTATTCATAATCAGACCGTGAAGGAATCCAATGAAAGGATATGGCTGTTAGTGTAGCAGAAAAGGGTACTTTGGGTTTGGGAATCAGAGATTCAACAGGCTTGAATTGCAGCAGGCCCCAGAGCCATGTGCCTTCTTACCAGTTGAGAGGCCGTGTACTGGAGTGCACAGGCAAACCCCTCCATGAACACCCACCTGTCCAGCACTAGCAGAGTATTTAAAGCTTCCAAGTTAGGATGTTCTTCCTGTAAGGGAAATAATATTAAGAATGTTTTGCTTGGGAGGTACTGAAAGAAGGTAGTAACTGAGGCTGTGCACTGGAATACAGTCTGCGTTAAGCCCCCTCAGCCTTGCTAAATGCTGTGCTCTTAGCACAGGGTGATACTGGATTGACTGTCTCTGCTGGGATTTAATGCAGTGAACTCAGGGAGTTCTGAAATGCTTTCTGTGTTTCAGACCTGATTACTGCTTGTTTTTCAAGCACAAACCATCCCTTTTGTAACATTGGCATTTTTCTGTTTATTAGCCACATTTTAGTTAGAGCAAAAGTTACATTTGGGTCCAGTTCTGGTGGTGCTGGGCTCTCACCACCTCCATTATCCAGAGCAGACATTATGGCACATCACACTCATGAGCATCAGACCCTTCTGAAGTGGGTAGTGGTTCACACTAATGACAGCTGTTAGCATCAGATGTGCAGACATCACATTTAATGTAATATGCTCATCAAATGTAAAACACTTGATGTTTTGATGGTACTGAAATCTACAGCATCAGAAAAAAAATAGAAATATCTCCAGTAATTGCCTTTGTTGTTGCTTGCAGAATACAGATTTTAGTGGTTCTGTCTTCATCCTCCAGTGTTTATCTTTACTTCAGTGGAACCATCCCTGGCTGTGGTAGAAATAGGCCCAAATAAAGTGAGGCACATAGTAACTTGGATTTTGAAATGTTGAAACATTTCTGGAACTAATCCAGGAATGCCAATGCATTGTACCTATTACATCTATTTATTATCCTAGTTCACACACAACTTTGAAAAATCAATGAATTGTTGCCATCCACTGAAAACATTTCATTAGCATTTGATACAGTAAACACATTCTTCATGAACTAAGTTTTCCTCAGTGGCTATTCTCATAAGGTTATAAATGATGATACACAGTGGCTGGAGGAAAGATCACATAGAAATCTAAGTGGTACAGAAAATACAGCACTGTAACTCAAAAAGAAAGAGGCTTTAATGCTTGAAAAGGCACTTATATATTATTCTTTCATGAGTTAGCTTCTTGAGTACCTTTAACTGAAAAAGATGGGTTAAGGAGACAGGAGGGTGTAGTAGGTGCGGCTTCCATGGGGCACATTAGTCAACTAAGAGCCAGATTATCCATGGAAGTTTTTTTCATCCTGAAGAAGTAACATCACATGAGTTATTTCTGACCTTCATCCTGGGGCATCTCTTTAAATAAGGCTGGGAGGTAATTGACGAGGCTTGGATCTTCTGTGGAGACCTGTTCTTCAAGGGTTTATGTAGACTTGGTGTGAGAGTTCAAGCAAATGTTAGCCACTGCTGCTCTGCAGTCTTCTCTGTTTTGTTCCTATTTACACCTTCTTTTCTCATCTAACTTTCTATTTAGGCTTACTCTGGTTTTGGTTTTTTTTGGTTTTGTTTGTTTTTTTATTTTTGTCTGCTGTACGTCTTATAATATCACTACTTAAATTTTGTGAGTGAATGAATTAAAAAAATAGAATACATTAATGTGACCTTAGGTAAAAATTAATGTGAATGGGAAAAGGCAAGGTTTTGTTTTATTTTTTTTTTTACACAAAGCAAAATTAGAATTAATTAACTATATAATCATTACTCAAATAAAATTGAATATAAATGGAAGACATTTTTTAAAATAGAAAATATAAATTTGATATTGTATTATATCATCATCAAACAAATAATCCCATCAAATGTATCCGTATACAATAGTTGCAGAGTGTTTATCATATATGCGTGCCTTTGATTGCATATCCCCTGCTAACATGCATGTTCCAAAACTCAGTTGACTGTGCACAAAAGACTCTGCAGAGGGCAAATACAAGTTCATCTGCCCAAGTTTATTATGCTTGCATTCTTATACCAGTTACCTATCCCAAAATAAATGAAGTTGGGAGTCTGGATGCTAGCACCACACATATCTTGTATTCTTGCATCAGAAAATTAAGTTGTGGTAGTGTTTCTCTCTGACATAGTGCAAATATGGCAGTTTAAATAAGTACAGTGTCTCTAGTCCTCAGTGGTACAAGTGGAAGTTAAAGCTGTGTTGTACTGCTCGATCTTACCTGTATGACAACTGTTGTGATTTTTTCCCTCCTTTTTGCTAGGTTTCACCGAAACTAATACCAATGAGGCAGATTTAAATGTGAAATACAGACTGGGCTTAACTCGCAAGAAGGCTGTTTCCAAACGGAAGAAGTTGATGACTATCTTGCAATTTTACTATTTTTTTCCTTTTTTTAAATGGCTTTCTAAGTAGTTTCCAGATAGTTAAAGTCAGGCTATGGCTATAAGCCTAAATTGTATTCTGCTTTCATAATATTACCAACTTTAATGGAATGGTGAATATATTCTCTGAGTTTTGAATCCTGTTATAGTGAAATGTTAATGATCATTGTAAAAAAGAAAAAACAATGCCTTGTAGTTTCTCTGCCAAATACTAGTTTTTTTACTCGGAATTAGAAAACAATCATGCAAAACTTATGATTGCCTCTGTGTTTCCTGGTATCAGTTGCTCTGGAACTAAAGCACTTATCATGCCCACTCTCCTGTAAAGGTGTGGGTTTTTCTTTTCTGGAGTGGTCTGTAACAATTACATGTATCTGTAGAGAGATATTGGGAATACAGACGTTCCTTGTACTGAACCTTTTCGTCAGTCTGTAACAAAATTGTTTAAACCTGTGGAAATAATTGGGACCTAAATGTATCTGCTGTTTCCACAGTGTGTGTCTGTTGGTACTGAGAGGCCTAGGCCTCCCAAAGTCCAACTGTGACCCTTCATATTCCAGTCATCCAAACTAGAATGGGGCTAGTGTGAAGGAGGAAGATGAAAAAGTGTCCGTCCGAATAGCTGCACAATTTCCCACATGAATTGCTCTTATTCTTCAGACACAATGCTTCTCCCCAGGTCTCAGTGAAAGGCAAATAAATGTTTCTGGAGTCAGGTCTGTCCTTCCATTGTTACACAGAGAAACAGGGGAACAGAAGGTTGTGGACACCTTGAAGATTCTTCTGAAGGGAATACAGAGGTTAAGGATAAAAGTAATATGCACCACTTGTCAATCAAGGCATCAGCAAAATCTGAAGAGTTTGGAACTCAATCTCATCATAACTTGAGACAATCAAAATGAAAAGTCATTATCTAGAGTCATTTTGATGAAGGCCTTCTTTTCCCTGTTAATTGCAAAATCATTTTTATGTTTTGTTACTTTTGCAAACAGATGACAGCTTTGTATCTCACATAACAAATCAGTACAATATGTCTTTATTATACAGAGCAAGAATTGACTGGAAATCAACATTTGCTAAAATACAGTGTTCTCTCCAATATAATGGTTTCTGTCATTTCTGTCATTTGTATAAATAGAATCATGTAAAACACTTCAGTTAAAATAATTCCTGACATAGTGTTTGACATCAGGACAGGAGCATATTAAGTGACTGAAAACCAAGCAAAATGTAGATGCACAAGAAAAAGTTTACCTAATGCCTATCATACATGTATTAAGCATGATAAGCACTTGACATAGGAAGGCATTAAAATTCTAAGTGAAAAAGGGATTCACCGTAGTCCATGTGGAAGGAGTGTAACACGTTTCTTGGTGAACCAGATAGAAAAGTCATGCAATATTTAGCTCTTGTACTAGCCTTTGTACAGCATTTTTCCATTATAAAATATGAAATGCTTCTCTTTCATGGAACAGTTACACAATTTGTCTTGATCCACACATGGGTTTTATAGCACTAAAACTGCTTTGGTTGGAGGTATTATATTGTATAGTTACAGTTACCCTAAGCAATTCTTTGATAATCTCTTTTCAATACCTTAACAGGCTACCCTTCATCCCAGAAAGAAATAAACAAAATGCCTTTTTAAACACTGTTATGCCAGTACAAAAGTATTCCCATAACACTAACTGTGACTTGAACTTGTGACTGCCAGTGGGTGGTAGACCATTGTTGGCCTGAATCTATAGACAAGACCTAATGCTGAGCCCTGGGGAAAAAAATGTGTTGTACAAAGACCAGTGCTAATTTCATGATTAATGTGTACAAGTGATTTGGTTGATAGGTGATTGAAAACTTGAAACTACATTTATCATAGTGCTCTAGTATATCTTAACACAGCATGTTAGTTTTCAGAGGTTTTCTCTATTTAGGCTGTTTAGATGCATTCCCTGGGATACTCAATTCATTCCACACAAGTTAAGTTTGGCCATTTCTATTGCTATGGAGGTGGACTCCAGTTCTGCACACAGTGGTTTTGCATGTTCAAAATCTGTATATAATAAAATGTGACTATTTTAGCTCCTGTAAACAGTTTCACTTTTGATTAGAGCAGCCCAGAAGCCTCCTCCCTAATCCATGGAGACACTTCAGTGACAGTTCTGACCCTTCACAGCTTTTGTCTGTTGTTGTTCTGTACACAGCAAAAGGTGCCTAATTTGCCTTCAGGGCCAGAGATGGATGAAGAGCGACTCTGAGGGAATGGGTGTAGTCCCTGAAAGTGTTTTGTTCTTCTTCACTCAAAGCTCTTGTAGAGGGTACCCAAAATGGATGCTGGGTTTAGGGGAGAATTATGAAAACTATTATACAGGGAAAGGCAGTTACTATTAACTTATCCAGAAAGAAAAAAAAAAACCACAAAAACAAAAAGACCAAAGAACACAAACATTTAAATAGAAGGGCAAGTCTTAAATCTATACATGAAAATTTTGATCTATTGCAATTACCTATGCTACATTAGTTGTAGGACAGATTAGTTAATTACGGTGAACATTTTCATATCTATGAAGTACAGAAGTGTCTGAGGATCAGGATCAGAAGTACACTGCTTCTGCCATAGAACTTTGCTTTGCTGGTACACGCACAGAAGCCATTGTTGTAACTAAAACATGGCTATAAAAAGACTAATGACCTGGTATTGTCTGGGAGTTTAGCATCTTGGTTTCTGAATCAAAGAATTAGGACCCAAGAACTCCTGATTTCCATCTTTTCTGGTTCTCCACTTACTGCCTTGTGGAAGGACAGCTGTGCTCTCTGCCTTGTCTCCTGTTGCTGGAAAAGGGGATGTTTTTCTTCCTACCTCACAGGGATGTTGTGAGGAATAAGAAGCTAAGGTCTTTGCAAGAGGTTATTTGTTTCTCTTCAACTTGGGGATCACACTTGATCAAGAGTGTGGAAGAGTACTTGAAGACTGTTGTACATTCTGTACATTTGAGTTCTGTGTCTTATTTGTGTCAGTGTTAATGCAAGAGAACAAAAGTACATGGTGCTGAAATTTGGGGATAAAAGGAGAACAGGCTCTCTCCATACGCAGCAATGATGCTGTAGCAACAGGAGACAAGACATGTATGTCACACATGAATTTTTTTATCTTGAGGACAAAAGATTGTGGTAAAATACTGGTATTGTTATGAAAATGTCATGAGTCTGCACAAGCTAATTGCAACAAGCTTTGAATCCGCTTTTTAAATTCATTTGTTAAACAGGAATAAAAATTAAAGCACTCCTAAGTATTTCCCTCTCTGTGGACACAAGTGTGGTTCATAGGTAAGGTATGCTCTGAGCAGTAGTTGCAATAGTCGGTATTGCAGGGGTGAAGGTTTATTGGGACTGAAATCATTCCCTGCTTGACAGCACTTCACAAGACAAGGACGGTGGATACTCTGTTCTGAAGAAGATGATGATTCTACTATATTATCACGTTGGACTTCACTTTATATTTTATTGATTTTTTGTCCCTGAAAAAAGAAAAAAATATAGAAAACATAGTTGTGCTGTAAACTCTGCAAACTAAACGTCGAAGTCCCTCCTATGTATTTGCAAAACAATCAATAAAGTAAAGATTTTAAATCATAGGTTTTGTCTGTTGCTGCCATTTCTTGTTCTGCTTTTGGGAGAAGTAAAAGTTTAGCTTGTGTTCACACCAGCATGTCACACCTCAGTGCATGGCAAAACCTCAAGGTCTTGTCTGAATGTGGATGGGTTTGATAAACAGAAATAATGAAGCTCGAAAATCAGTTAACAGCTGGATTCTACATGTTCTCTCTTCTCACTGATGTCTCTGTTGGGTCAATCTCAAACATAATTATCACATTCATTTTCGAAATGACTTGTTTTTCAATCAAGTTAAATAATGGACTGCATATGTAGTCCTTAGAGAAGTGATTTTTTACCTTTTGATTAAAACTGCTGTAGAACTGATCACATTTGAGATGTTAATCATCGATGTTAGCGTGTGGCTGCACTCTGAAAATTGTACTAGATGACACACGAAGACAAATTCCATTAACCACCTACTGAATGATAAAGTAGATGATTGCAAAGGGATGGAAATGTCTGTGTGTAGTGGGGTCATCCTTCCATACCTGTCATAAGGTCATGCATAAATGTGTCATAGACTCGTTTTCTCTTCAGGATAATCAGAAAGCAGGTTGATAAATGTGAAGAAAAATGCTTAGAGTGATTAAAAAAAATCCTGATGTTTTTCTCTGAAATGAAGCTCTTCAGTAATTTATATGTGTGGTCAAAATCCAACACCTCTGTGAAGGGGGCTACAAGGTAAGTGCCAAATTCCCTGAGAAAATACAGCAATCTTGCAGCTCTGAAATCCACTCATACAAACATGGAAGGTTATGTTTTGCTCTGACAAGAGGAGAAAGTTGGTTACAGGCATATCTGAGTTTTGTGATACCTTGTATGTCTTCTGTTTTACCTATTGTGTGGGTTTGGCGTTGGGTAGAGTTAATTTTCTTCACAGTAGCTGGTGTGGGACTGTGTTTTGCATTTGTGCTGAACACATGGTTGATAACTCAGGGATGTCTCCTTTATCCTGAGCAGTACTTGCACAGAGCCAAGGCCTTTTCTGCTCCTCATCTCACCCCAGCAGTGAGGATGCTGGGGATCACAGGAGTCGGGAAGGGACTCAGCCAGGACATAATTTCTTTGCTGCACAGCAGGAGTCTTCTGAGATCAGAACCCTTCTTTTGCACATATCCATCTGCTTCTGGAGACCAGGGATCTTAATCTGCCCATGCCAGAGTGTGTCTGGCAGCTTTAGTGGGAGAATTTCAGAGAACACTGGGATGGGGAAGGAATTCCTTTTCTGAACATAACAACATCAGGTTTTGAGGCTCCAGCAAAGATAAAAGTAGCTATTGTGTTTGTGTTATGAAAACTTGCTGTGCTTGGTTCACATGTTTATGTACACATTTAGAGGAAGTAAGGGCATGGAAGAAATCTTTGCCTTCAAGGCAGTTGGGTTCTCCATCTGTTTCCCTTGATATTTTGTTTTTATTGATTATATTTTATTGGTGTAATGGCTTGCAGAAGCAAGCTGAACATTACTTGTTTGTGGGAGCAGTAGAGTCTAAAACTAGAATTTTTATTTCCATGTTCTTAGAACTGTCCCCTGAGCATATAATCAAGACAAAAACTTTTTAACTTGTGTAAATCTTTGATAGATTATTAGACTGCAGCTGCTGCAGTGCTTTGGGGCATTGCTCCTGCTGCTGTTGCACAGGTGAGAGATGCTGCCTTTGGTGCTGTGCAGATCATCATGCTTGTCTCAAACCTGTGCCTGTGTGAGGTTCACAAGCTGGTTTCCACCCACCTGGCTGCTGAAGGGTCTCACCATGTGTGTAGGTTTGTGCTGTTTTCAACATAGAAGTGGCATAGCCACAGCTCCTTCGAAAAATTGTGATGATGTTTCTTTCCCTGTATTAACTCAGCAGGGAGAGTTTTTGTGAAGATTCAGCTCCTAACAATGACCAGTAAGATTCAAAACATGTCTCACTTGTTCCAGGAAAACTCTAGCTGTGCTGCCCAGGGAGCTGGAGGAGAGAGCTGGTCCAGGGAATAATGTCTTCTTTTGCAGAAAGGTTGGCAAACGCCACAAGGCTGTGAATGAAGTCACGAAGGAGCAGGAGATGTTTCATTTGCCCAGCAGAGGCAAGGCTTGAATTATCCTCCAGAGGATGGCTCTTCTTTTATTAACATGTGCTTTCAAATGTGTAAGCCACTGACTTGCTCTCCTTTCTGGCTGCCCCGTGTGTAGGCACCTCCCTGCAAGGTGTTTCAGGGCAAGCATAGGAATAACTCTGATGTCTCTTATGGAACTGGCAGGTCAAGCAATGTCCTACTATGGCACTTCAGCACAGCACGAAGTGGGATTTTCCCTTTTAAAACTGGATTGTCTAAATGAGTCAAATTTGTTTGTAGATCTCCATGCCAATAACTTCTACTATTTGGATCAGCTCCTAAATACTCTCTTTATTTCTGTTGCTGGTAAGTACATAATACATAGGTAGAAATGGAAATTGAAAACTTCTCTAAATGCAAGGGAAACCTACTTCAAGAACAAAAATTGCAGCCAGGAGGAGAATTGGTTTGCAGAAACTAAACAAAAACAACATAAAAAGTGAACTTACATGTTACTACCCAAGCCACAGAAGCCACACATTCGTGCCACTTAAGAAATTATACATTATTTGAATACAAATTCAATTTCATCCGTTTAAGCAGTGAGTGAATAAAGACTATTATTTGGATCTGATGCCTATATCCTGCAAAATCGTGTTGCCCCCACCCCTTTGGAAAATTTGGCTGTATGAGCAATTGACACTTTCACTCAGGTTTGTCCAACACCAAGGCAAGCTATGTGATTCTATAGCAGGCAAGGCTGTCTTGTCCAATAAAATCTCTAAAAATACAAACTTTAATCAGACACTCTATCTTGTTGCTCATTTCTGCCTAGTTCCATCTTACATTCACTTCTATAAAACCCATCACCCGTGCTTTCCTCTTTCTGGCACCTGACTAATCCTAAACATGTGACTCCCTCTGCCCAAGGAAGACTGCCCAAATTTCATCAGGTTTCCTGCTTGCCTGGGCTTGCTCTTGCGGGGAGGAGAGGAAGCAGAAGTGAGCCATGCCAGCAGGGGAGCTGAGACCAGAACAGCAGAGTGGGCATCAGGGGCAGAGATGGTGCTGGGAAATGGTGTTAGAGAGCCACAGCTGAGCACCAGCACCTCTGGTGTTCTGGTCAGTTTCTAATGCACTGCCACTCAGGCACCTCCTGTCAGAAAAAAATCCCAGGTGCACGGTATGTTCTTCTCTCTCTTGTTCATTTTATTTCAACTTGGAGATTCCATGGATGCTCTGTTTGGAAAATTAAATTAATGATCTCCAGTGAAGAGGGTGAATCTGAGCCAGGGGCTTGGCTGCCCAAGCCTTGGGCATTTCCTGACTGCAGTGCCCACTGGGGCAAGAAGGAAGACATGAGGCTTGACCATGGCTCTTATCAGATCTTAGATGCTTATCCTGTGGGCTGGGCTTGTACAGTCGTGGGGGAGAGGCTGAGAATGACTCAGGACTTCTTTGGAACAGAAGTCAGGAGCTGAGATCTGGGACTGAAATAGCACAGAGCCATTTTTCTGTCCTGCATGGCAGAACCACTGCTGGAACTCTCAGTTCCACCAGGGGATGCTTCTGATGGAAGTGCTAATACTTCTTCAGGATAATGGACTGGTTTGCTGAATTTCTGCTGCTGTATTGATTAATACTAACATTTTCGGATTCTTCTCTTCTTCAGGTAACCTTTGGCCTGGAAAAGGAGAAAAATAAAAAAGCCAACTCTATAAATCTGCTAGCTATAAAACTGAAGGATGCTGAAATTATTCTGCAACAGCATATCCATGTTCTCATTAAGAGCAATTCAGCATTTTTAGGACATGTTAACTGCTGCAGCAAGAAGAAGAAGAAGCTGCGGATCAATATAAAATAAACCACAGCTTCACAAAAGCCAATTTATAATTTCCAAAGTACTTTTCCTCAGTTGTGCAGGAAAGGCATCACTGGTACACCACTGTGCCAAGGTTACAGAAAAAGCCTCAGACCACTTTTGATATGGAGCTGCAAAACTTATCCAATCTGAATAAAAAATCACAGTATTGTAATGACAAAAACCTGGAGGTAATCTGTCACAGAGAAACTGAGAAAGAGGAATGATCACTGATAACTTCACTTCAAAAGTGAAAGCCATTATACAAATCACCCCTGAGTATATCTCTGCCAAGCAAGCTATCTGACCTTTTGCAAAACAATCCCTCTGAGACTGCAACAACATGAGACTTTTTTTCCATGGGGATTTTAATTGTGCAGCAGATTATTTTCACAGTGGAGCTGAAAGGGGTAGAGAGATCAGGGAGCAGCACCATCACATCATGGCAGTGCTGGTCCTGAGGCAGCAAACCCACCCACCAGGGTCAGGGTTCCTGGCTCTCGATTTGGATAGGATCCTCTTTGGTGTGATCTCTACAAGCACATGTGTTGTTTAAACATATCTTTAAATCTAATCAGATTGAGGTGTGTGCTTGGGGCCTCCAGGAGCACCTTGAGGAGCGTGAGCTCAAAGGTGAAGGTGAGAGGAAATCAGACCACAGGCGCTGTCACCTGGGAGGGCTTTTTGGCTCCAGCAGAAAACGGCCAGGCAGGACCTGCCAGCAGATGGGGAACCTGCAATGGGTGCAGGACTCACTGCTATCCCAGGATTGGTGGGATGGGAAAGCTGGGAGGTTCTGTGCAGTGCAGGTCTCTCCATGCTGCCTTCTCTGGGTCTGGTGGAGGCCGAGCAGAGCTGTGTGGCAACGGCAGACTCTTCAGCCTGCTTTGCAGAGATCTCACATATTTTCTCAGAGATGCTGAGTGCTGAACCCTGGCTTGGGTGGGCACATCTGAAGGCTCTCAGTGCTTCTGAATTGATGAGCTTTGGCAGTACCTGACAATTTTACCCCAAGGGGAGACCAGTTCTTAGCACAATATGCACATCATGATACTTCAGCTGGGGCAGGTGCATGGGGAAAGTGTATGTGGGTGTTTCCCAGAGCAATTTTAGGTACTTAAGCATTAATTACTAAATGTGTATTAATTTAGTGAGATTGTGGCCTAAGGATGCCAGGATTATTGCTCCCCAGCGTGGGCTTTCATTCTTGAGTATACAGTAAATGTTTTCAGTACTTGGCTTTCAAATATTAGGAAGGGTGACACTAAAATCTAGAAATAATCTAATAATAATATAATCTTAAATAATCAATTATAACAATATAATATAAAATTCAATTTAATATAACAGGTTCTGTAAAAATCTAGTAAATTAAGAGGGTAGGAAGAGAACACCTTTCCTGTGACTTTCTTGCCACTTATCTCTCCAAATTTTGTATATTCACACAGTGCTTCACAGCTTAAGAGAACTTTGTCAAATCAAACCCGGCAGCAGACGTTCATCTTCATAATTACTGGGGCCAGAGAAGAGGAAGCAAGCTCTAATTTCACCACCACTATTCACAGTGAAGCCTTCAGTAATAAAAATGAATACAGCTGGAGTCCCACTAGTTATACAGAATCTTTAAGGTGGGAAATGAAAAAAAATAACTGGGTTTGCTGAATAAATCAGCAGAGCCATCCCTGCTGGGAATGTGGTTAGCTGTGTTACAGCAGGAGGAGGTCAGCGTCCTGCACTCAGGCTCTGAGCAATTACCCTGGGGAGTGGTGGGGGGGCTGCAGAGACAGCTGGAAATGGTGCACTCAGCACATCCTCATCCACAGAAGGATAATACCCAAATGCACTGAAATGACAGGAGGAAAGGTCAATTCTTCACTGGTTTCTGGTGCTACAGCCAGGACTGCAGAGAAGGAAAGCTGCTGTGTTCTCTTAGGTGAATTAAGTTGGTGGTCTAACATGAGCATTAATTCCTCCCCAAAGCATGATTTTCCGGGGTGGTGGGAGCCCCAGGGCTTGTTTGCTACCTCAGCTGTGAGGCTCTGGGTGCAGGGTGCCAGCCAGCCCCACCAGCTTCTTCTGCCAGCTTTGTTGCTGTTCCTAATTTTTAAGTCATCACAAAACATTAGTGGTCCTTAAGCATGACATGGAGCTGTGGCTGAGATATTATTCAAAGAAGAGGGCTCTTATTGCTATTTGAGTGGCTCACAGTAAGATTTCAGAGGTATTTGCTAATCCTAGTAAACAAAAAATCCCTGTGGCTAAGAAGCGTCTCCGGAAAGCGCAGGCAGGGCTGGCTCTCCCACGTTGTCCCTCCACTGTTTTTCTTCCCTTTCAGTCATCTAAAAACACACTATTTTTTTCACCCTTTTGCCTGTGCAGAGAGAAAAAAAAATAAGTGGCTTTTTAAAATACCTCTTCTCCCCTCTGATCCTAACAGGATCCTCAGCATGTGCACATCTGTATAAGATAAAGGGGGAGAAGATGGTAGGCAAACATGTTACAGTGATATTAAGTGGCATGGGACTAGAAATGCCACAGAATAATTTAAGGATAATTTAAAATCTCTTTGGCCAAGTCACTGTCTTGTTGCCAGTCATGAAAAAGCCATTGTGTATCTTATTAAAAGCTGTAATGCCCAAAACTCCTGCGGCCACTTAAAATGAAGGAAGAGTGAGAGAGTAAGTAGGTGAAAGCTCAACTTCAGAGTTGGAGAGCTTTTTAGATTGCTGAAGAGCATTAAGTTGGCCAATATGTATTTTGGACAGTGTTAGAACTGACAAAGCATATGAAGTGCAGGCAGGGCAAGACCTGACCTCAGTAGTGGAGAAGTGTGTTACTTTCCATTGATTATTCTTGGACAGGTGAAAATAAATATTTCTGTTTACAGAATGGGGAATGTGTGTGGTGCCAGAGCCAGGGTTCTGATGTGAGCCTGAGGTCACTGCTGCCCTTGGGGCAGCTGAGCCTCCAGGGAAGGACCTGCTGGGGACCAGGGCTTGGGATAAGGGTGCTCTGAGTGTGCTCAGTGCTGACTCTGGCTTTTAGTCAGGCTCTGGAATAATCCCCAGAGGATCTTGGTACAATTAAAGACAATGTAAAATATAAGACTGTCTAGAAGAACTGGCTCATTTTAAAATTCACAAGTTTTGGAGAGGAGCAGTTACTGTACTCCCTAGCACAGAAGAAATATTTGTTCCTTGCCTATGCCATGGCTGGGAAAAGTCTTGTGAAACCTGTTTTAAACAGAAACTTTTGGCCAATAGTGGCTGTTTGCTCCCACCAGAAAAGTTATTCTTTTTCCTGCCATCTGACAGCATCATTATAAGCTCATCCTTTCCCTTAACCTTCATGTCAGCTGTTACTGAGTATAAAACAGGTTTGACCATCTGTACATTCCCCCATTAAATGCCCTTTTCATAATGAATTATACAGTAACTCTCCCAGGGTGGTAAGTCTGGCAAATGATGGTGTATTCCAATGCAAACATTCTTTTGATGGGGATAAACGTGCTCCAAGAGAGCAGGCACCAGGGACATTGCAACCTTTATCCGTGTCTGTACAACAGAGTAATTTCTCTGATGTTTGTGGCTAAAAGGACTTACAGGATACTGTTGTTCAAGACAATTTCCCAGGTTGCTCACAATGGAAGTCCTCAAGTAACCTTAGAAAAAGATGAGGATATTACATGACTATTTAGTGGGATTTATCATGCTGTGTAGAGTATTGTGGGACCAGAGGGAAGTGCTGCATCGAACATGGGGAGAGGCACATGTTCCTGAATTATCAGCAGGGCAGTTTCCTGCTCTGCCACAAGATATCATGAGGAGAGTGCTCTAGTCTGGCAAACGAGACCGCTTTCAGCAGGAAATGCAAAAAAGAAAAAGAAAAAAAAAAGAAAAAAAAAGAGAGAGATTTTTTTCCCATTATCAAAGCTAAAAGCCTTCAGTCCTGCTGAAGCTGTGCTGCCTGGTTTTGGGTACCCACCTACCTCAGCATGCCTGGGGCTCCTCCACCCTGGCATCCCACACCACTCCAGCCAACTCTTCAGCAGAAGAATTGCTCCCTCTCAGGGAAACTGCAACCCTGGCAAAAGCCTAGGAACAAGAACTGAAGGCAAACAAATGGGATTTCAGACCACTTTTTTCCCTTTAAGTAAGGGTCACTGGAGTGGCTGAGCACCCTCCCACCAGCTTTCAGAGCAGCTGGTCCAGGACCCTCCTCCATCACCCTCCACAGGGCTTCACCCCATTCACTTCCGTGGTCGTGCTGCAATGCTGCTGCTTTCAATTTTTTCTCTTGGCAGCCTTTCATGAAATTATATTATTTATAGTCCTGTGTCCATTCACATCATCATTACTCTCTAACAATAAACTTAATAATGCCTTTGCAAGCCTTTGTTATTTGCTGAATGCTGTGGGGTGCTGTGTTTCGGAGCTATCATGCACTTTACAGAGCCTATGATTTGTCTCTCAGGTATATTATCTTGCTATTAGCTGTAAATAGGGATCTAGATAATGTTTTACATCTGTACCATTAAGAAGCAACAAATTAGACTCTTCCCTAGCCTCTTCTGCTAGCTCACTAATCTTTGTTAACTTCAGGAAAAATGGAAAAAAAAATCACAGTTTGTAAAGTTAATGGGAATACTCAGCAATTCGCATGCTTGAGACTATAAAAATTGAGATTTTTCTTAACCAGGTCTGGTTGAAATTCAATGCTTCTTTTCCTGGGAAAGCCATAGATTGTTGCTATTTGTTTTCACAGCAAAATAAAAAGGAGGCCCAAAGCGTGAAATTTCCTTCACAAAATGAGATAAATATTAATTTAAAATCCACTATTTAGAACATTTTGTTTCAATGAAATGCAAAATAAAACAGATCAGAATAAAAATCCACTTTAAAAAAAAAGATAAAATATTCCTTCTTAATGCAACATAAGCTTTTATTTTCAACGTAATTGCAAAATAGAATAAGCAGCTTCTAGGTATTCTCTGGGAAGTTGTTTAAAAAGACTAACCAGACAGCAGCTTTCAAGATGCAGAAAACTAAGCAAAAAATGCTGAAATTGTCCATCTCCAGTGCTGGTGAGGTTTTGATCAACTTCAGCAAGGCAGGGGAATAAATGCTTTTTAGAAGTTTCTTTCTGCATTGACAAAGGATCAGCCTTTTGGTTTTTGGTCTTTTTTAAAGTAATGATTCAGTAGCTGAGGTTTTGAAGCCTAAAGAGCACCTTAGTTTTGGAAAAAGGGGCTTTCCAGATGGAGAGCCTGTGCTGGAGAGTGTGCTGAGGTAGTAGGACAGACAAACTGCTCAGGTCCCTGCTGGCCCTCACCCTCCTGCCTGCTTTGCCTGGACTCTCGAAGGGGTGCATCCCTCTCAGGACATTTCCAAAAGTGGTGTCTTCAGAGGTTGAGGACCTAGCTGAACACTCTGAAACGGGTTTAAACACCTTGGATAGTTTTTAGACATCACGTCATTGCCTGGACACCAGGAAAAACTCCACAGGCAGATTTTTGCCTTTTTCTTACACACTAGATTATTCATCTTGAGTTTTTCCTTCCTGGGAGCACTGTCAGCACCTGGCACTAATGGAATAGAGCTTGGGAATTCACTACCAACCCAAATGCATGAGGAGCCCATTGGAGTGCACACGATATGATGTTTATTCACCAAACTCATGTTTGTCTTAACATATTAACCAGCCTCACGAGCCAGCCTCTGTGCTTACAGAAACAGAGTGATTTGTCTTGTTGGAAACCATCACCAAGATAGAGAGTGGACCTATCCAAAGCTAAGGAGACTTGGGTGCCTGTGAATACCTCATTTGTGCATGGTGTTTGGAGTAAAGGGAAATCTTCTTATCACAGGATCAGTGATGTGAGCAGGGCCATGACTGCCTGATGAAGCTTAGTGCACTTTCAAAAGACCAAATCAGCACAACTTAAGACTTGGGGAAGCATGGAGTTTGGGAGGGATGTAGCTGCTGATGGGCACCATGGGATGAGAAGTTCTGCAGATCACTGTTCTGCTGATTTCTCATGTGAAGGTACATGGGGTTCAGCTCAGCTTATCAGCACCTCACAGTGATAGGCACTGTCCTGCAGTAATTCTTGTTACAGCCAGAGCACAAGAAATGTCATCTGGTGATGAGTAGGATGGCATCACTGTACAATGACTGATGGAAAGCAAATTATGGAATATCCACGGCTTTCTTAGCTGCTCCCTTTCTACCTTGAAGTGATCTCCTGACACACTGGGCTAATTCTGTAGTGTTGGTTTCAATCCCTTCCAGTTGTCACTGCTGAGTTTCTCCTGCTCTTTTCTCTGACTCCACAGCTAGGAACTGATCCTGGCCCAGGGTACAATATCCCAGGCACCTGGTGAAGGTAACTGGCTGCTCCTCACTGAATATTTGCTAAGGGAGACTCACCCCCCCTTTCAGGGCTCTAATTCACTTTCCTGATGTCCCTTGCTGCCATGTGCTCCAACATAAGTTTCCCTTTATTTATTTCAGGTGTGCACTATGCAATTAAGAACAAGACTAAGGGATGTATTTTCAGCCCCTCCTTTTTAAATTCTTGATTTTCATTCATCTCTGGGGAAATGGGTAATTTCTACTACTTGATTTTCAATTCATAAAAGCCAGCAGTTAGAAGGGTTATCTCCAACTCCCTTCATGAGCTCAGAAACGTTTCCAGCAGAAGCAAGCTAAGGTTGTGTTATTACATATCTGCAGCAATAAGAAAAACAAATTTTCTTATTTTTCTTCACAGAAGTATGGGCTCATATAGATCCACAAGGTGAGCTACTGCACAGTTAGAGACTTGGGGAACTTGGTTTGCAAATGTGGAAACCTAAACCATAAGTTTTGGATCCTAGAGGCACTCAAGCCCAGCTCTGGATGTCAGCCTGTAATTTCTGGATGTGTAAGAGCAGGAGGTGCTGGGCAATTGCTTCCTTTATGTTAATACATCCAAACAGCCTTCTTCAAAGGGATGTCACAGAACCTCTGAGGGAAACAGGACAGGTACATGGATAATTGAGGGTCTGGTAGTGCATTGTCCTGGTATATTCAAATTAAGAAACATAAATTCTTTCTTTGTCTCTTTGTGTGTCCTCCTCATGCCATTGTTCCTCTTCACCCCACCTGGCAAGGAATTAAAACATCCCTGGAGCATCAAGGGAGCAAGTAGAACCTCAGCAAAAGTAAGGCATCAGCTGGAGGCTGAACTGTGCTGGGATCTAATGGAGGTGCTGGGTCTGCCTCAGCCTCAATGGCCTGTGAAGAGAAAGGCAAATTGTCCCAGGTTTTACTGCTCCCCACCATCCTCGACACCCAGTCCCTGAAAGGGTCTGCTTGGCAAGCCAAAATAGCTGGAGCTGCCCCAGGAAAACTGGTATTTCCAGGTCTTGCAGGGGTCCCTTGCAGAAGGCTCCTGTCCTCTATGTCAGGCAGAAAAATGATGCTTCTTTAAACTTAGACCTGAACCTCAGCAATTTTATTCTCCAAATGAGAAGCTGCAAACTCCTGCACATCCAGGAGTGGTGAAACAGCAAGGAGATGGAGCTGTTTCCTGGTGTACTTCTAAAAGTGCACCCAGGCAGTGAGACAGTGCTACTAGTGAAAGAAATGAACACCAAAGAGGATTTGAAGCAGATCAGCTGTATAACAAGAGGATGGTGATGACACTGAGTGGGTGCAGTAGGGCTGATGTTGGAATGGCCCCGGGGGAGATGTAGAATGATGAATGGGTCAAGCCCTGCTGTACTTCCTGCAAGCATCCCTTCCTCTCCAGGTGAAAAAGTCAAGGAAAGAGAAGCATCTGAGGGCTTGCCTTTTCTGGATAGCGCACACTGCTGGGATCATGCCCAGACTCTGCACTGATATCCAAGCTGCAAACTTCCCGGGGGCTGAACTGCTCCCAGGGGCTGAGCTGACTGGTGGGGATGGGGCACAATGGCAGGCACCTGCTGGGAACAGTGTCAGGTGCCTTTCCCAGTGCAGCAAACTGTGAAATCTCAGTGGTTCTCTTTGGGGGTGCTTTGTGTGGCACCAGGGACAGTGAGGAGCTGTGGGGAAGCTGACAGGCCTTGTTCCACTGCAGGCACAGATTTATTGGGAAGAATAGTGAAGCTGCAGCCATCAAGCACACTGCCAGGAATGGAATGGAATGGAATGGAATGGAATGGAATGGAATGGAATGGAATGGAATGGAATGGAATGGAATGGAATGGAATGGAATGGAATGGAATGGAATGGAATGGAATGGAATGGAATGGAATGGAATGGAAGAGTGCTTGAGTGTTCCTGCTGTCCCCTGGGGT
This sequence comes from Petroica traversi, assembly GCA_025920805.1. NCBI lineage: Eukaryota > Metazoa > Chordata > Aves > Passeriformes > Petroicidae > Petroica > Petroica traversi. The sequence continues at coordinate 9,106,883 of JAHLSL010013733.1, forward strand.
GCACAGGCACCCTTCAGAGGAGGTTAGCTGGATCTCCGCGATTGGTATCATGATGAATGTTTGCTGGAGATCAAGTCTCATTGTAAGGTAATTCACAGATGCATTAATATTTGGAAAGAGCAAGCTTAAGCAAAAGACAAGGTGTTGTGTGCAGAGTCTGCTACTAAACCTACAACCAGAATCTCAACCGGTCAGGGTGATGTGCTCAGGCACTGCAGAGCCTGCAAAGGCAAAGGCAGCCTTCCCTTCATGTTCTGGAGCTGCTGAAAGTACCTTCATGCAAGAGGAATTGTGGATTGCTCACAGCAACAGGCACTTTCTAGTTCTTTGTATTCTTTCACCCACATCTCTTATGGTTGGACTCAATGATCTTAAAGGTCTTTTCCAAGCTAAATATTTCTCTGGTTCACTAATTTAGTGGGAAATATATTTGACTGGACACAGCTAAAGTTGGTGGAAACTGACTTTTATAGTTGTGCTAAGCATGAGCTGAGAGAAACTACTTTCTACATTGCTGCAGGTTGGGACAGCTGAAACTGAAATACTTATGATGGTGATATGGTGCTATCAGATCCTTTCTCATGCTTTGGGCAGCCCAGAGAGGGTGTGCAGCCTCCACCCCTGAGGAGGTTCAAAACTTGAGTGGATCCTGCTCTGTGCAAGCTGCCCTGGGTGACCTGCTTGGGCATGGGTTTTAGACCTCCAAAGATGCCTTTCCAATATTACAAACCATGAGCTTTTAGAATCTTTTGCATTCTTTCTATTTCTTAAGCTCTTTCATATTGCCTTTGAATGAAAATGGAATGGTCTATGGATAGATCCCCCTTTCTTGATGGGCCTCCAGCCAGTGCCAGCTCTGAGGGCAGCTGCAGCACCACTCCCTTGCCACAGTTGCCAAGGACACCAAAAGGCTTTAAACCCCAGGACCTGAGCAGAAAACTGAAAAATTGATGAAAAACCTCAAAGTGAGACAGAATAGAAATGAGACTTTAAAAGAAAAAACAACCAAACAAGACCCCCACCAAAATCCCTTTGGTCCCTGCTGCATCCTGCATTCTGGTCCTTTCTTCCAAGGCTCTGCTCACTCTGTAGTGTCTTTACTGGTTTTCCACAACTCCTGTGCCCCCGAGTGAGTGACGGCCACATCCCCAAATGTGCCTGCTCTCCCCTTTGACGGGATGTGATCAGCATGACAAGAACTTTTCTGCGGAGGACAGGACTGTCTGCAGATAAACTCAGGCTTAGGAAGTGGGCAAAACTGGAGCTGTGTTCCTGTCTGGCAGGGGTGTGCCTTTGGATTACAGGGAAGCTGTTTCCATTAATCACTTCTCTGTCTCTCACCCACAGCAGGCATTTTTGTGGGCAGGTGCTGCAGGGGGGTGCTCATGACAGGAGATGTACAAAAACAGGGGAAAGGGGCAAAGGAAATCTGTTTTCTGGAGCAGCATTTGCTGCAAAAATCAGGCTATTCTACCTGATTTTAAAAGAAAACAAAAAATCTTTAGAAAATAGATGCACCAAAGATTAAAATATTGTCAGTAGGAAAGACTGACCTTGGGTACCTCAGAGGAAAAAAATGTAATAATTTGGCTCTGTCTTGCTTGAATATTGTTTTAAATCACTTGGAAAATAAATTCATGTATTGCAACTTCCCCACAGTGTGGGGCACTGCTGGAAAAATTCTTTGCTGAAGGAAAGGATGTCATTAATGTGTAGAGAGAAAACAGTTTGATTGATTTTTTTCTAGAGCCTGTTTTAACATGTCTAAATTACAGTGTTTTCTGGTAGTTTCTGTCATTTCTTAGATGACAACCACCAACTGACATTTTTAATCATTGATATTTCACCTAAGCTGCCTGCTTATGAAAACCCTCCTTTTAACAGAAATTGGTTTTGAATAATGTGGAGTTTTAGCCTGTTTTCTCTAAGTTATGTATCAAAATTTTTCTTGGCATCATCATGAGTGAATTCCTCAGTTGTAGCACCTCTCTCAGATAAATCCCTTTGTGGCTGAATAAAAGGCAGATAATATTTTTGCTTCTCCAGGATATTTCCTCAGGGATTCATGAGCTGTATAAAATTACAAGCTCCTCCAACTGTAAGGTCTTGGTTGGCTTTTCCTACTGCTCTTGGGTACCTTTTCAGCAGGAGTGAAGGGATGAGAATCATCCACAGCCACAGAGTAAATGGTCCATGTGAAACTCTTGCATGTGTTTGTGTGCTGTGCCTGGCAGACTCGGGCTGCTCCTTTTGGGGTGAGGTGCTGGGAGGCTGCACAGGGCTGTGATCATGACCTGGGGACCTGGTGATGTTCAGTGGTTGGAGCTACATGTGCTGATGAAACCTGGGTCCACATTTAAAAATCCTGAAATGGAAAATATCATCCAATGCCAACAGCAAAAATGAGGCAAAAGGAAGAAAGAGGTTGCTCCCTTTTAGAAAACAATTTCTGTTCTTCATTTATTAGCTTATCCTTGACTTGCCATTTGAATTTTTAATGCATTAATTGTGCTGTGTACATTGTTGGAGACTTCTGAAAATGTCAGTGAAATTAGATTATGGTTTGAACAGAACATAAAGGCTAATTCAATTTAATGTCATATCATCTTCAAACTGAAGTCCTGTGTCCAGGTTATATCCTGTTACTATTTATTGCTTATACTGTCAAGGTGCTTTGGAGCCCAAATCCTCACTTTGTGAAGGACTTTGGGAAAAGGGTCCTTTCTGCCTGTGCATGATTTTGGGGCAAGACAGATATCACATCAGCTGGAGGCAGGATTAGTCCAGTGAGGAAAGAGCTTCAGGGATGTATCCCACAACATACAGGCCAAAGAGGCTGAAAAAGTTGTGGGGTTTCAGCCTGGAGAAGAAAAGGCTCTGGGGAGAGTGTAGAGCACCTTCCAGTATCTATGGGGGTGGAGAGGGACGTTTTACAAGACCATGTAGTGACAGGACACAAGGGAATGGCTTTAAACTCAAAGGAGCTAAGTTTAGATTAGATATTAGGAAGAAATCTTTCCCTGTGAGATGGGTCAGTCACTGGAACAGGTTTCCCAGAGAAGCTGTGTGTTCTGCATACCTCAAAATGCCCAAATAATGCTGGATGGGGCTCTGAGAAACCTGGTCAGGTGGAAGGTTCCCTGCCCATGGCAAGAGGGTTGGAACTAGATAATCTTCAAGGTCCCCCACCAAACCAAACTATTCAGGGAGTATATGACCAATAACCAAAGCCTGGCCCTGGCATGTCCTCCTGGGCAGCTCTAGTACAAATTGCCAGGGTTTTCCCTTCCCAGAGCAGTGGTGCACATCAGCTGGGCAGCAGGCTACAGCCAGCCACCTCCACTCATCTGCACAGCACCCTTCAGCCATGTGGTGACATTTGCATCTTCATCTGTCACTCAGTAAATGAAAATACGGGCATTTGTTTTGCTGCAACTCTTGTCTTCTATGAATGTCTTGACATTTATATACCACCAAGAGACGTTATGTTATGTCAGGATTTTATTCTTGTGGCATTATCTACACTAATTAAAGCTGTCACTACATTGCTGAAGCAGGTAGGAAAGTAATGAAGTTTCTTGAATTTCTGATTCCATTGCAGGTGCAAAGGAGGAGGAAGGTGATGCCATGGGGATGGGCACCATGTCCCTGCACTGAGCCTTTGCATGCAAAATAGTGCTCCAATGTGTGTGCAGAGAAAACCTTGGTCTTCAGCTCTGGCTGGCACCAAGGCTGTGTCCAGAAGCTCCAGCACTTGAAGGGACAATATTCCATATGCATCTCTTTCATAGTTCAGCTACTATAAATTAAAGTAATCATGCCTTCTGAAAAGCTAAGACCAGGCTTAAATCATCCTGAGCAACAGGAGAAGCACTTGCCATACAGATGAATCAGGCACTGTCCATGGGTACAAAAGCCTTTTTTTCCCTTGCCCTATCACCCTTCTCTGGAGTGCAGTCTGGGCAGGCAGTGGGGCAGGTAATCAATGAGGCAGCTCTGTGGTGATGCCCTAGGCTCTTGTGTAATTCAAGTGCCTCAGCACCTACTGCAGACAGCCTAATTGTCATCTAGAGCCATTTGCTCACCTCCAGATTCTGCCAGGAGCTGAAAGCTGTGTTGTCTCTTGTAACCTCCCTGAGGTGTACCAGGACAAAGGCCCGTAAGGCCACGTGCAGGATGCAAACTGTGTGGTTTGCCATTAAGGAGCTGTAGTATCCCATTAGCATGTTTTTGCCCATGGATGAAAATGTAACAGTTTGGAAAAAATGAATTACAGATGAGGAAGAGAAGTAATCTCCTACAGCTTTTACAAGCTTTATCAGACTGCAGGGCAAAGATTATTTTCTTCCTCTATGCAAATGGAAGCAGCGTCTTTAGCATTTATAGAAGAAACTTGGTCCTGGCTTTGTCTGGGAAAATTTATTCTTTGGTTCAGTGCTATGTTTTGGATTCAGTATGAGAATCATGTTGGAGGCACAGTGGTGTTTTGATTGTTGCTAATTGATGCTTGCCTTGCATCAAGGACATTTCAGTGTCCCGTGCTCTGCCAGCGAACAGATACACAAAGGCTGGGAGAGCTGGCTTGACCTGGCCAAAGGGATATTCCATCTACAGACCAACATGGCCAGCACATAAACACTGGGAATTACCTGAAAAGGGGTCAGTCAGGTACTGGGGACAGGGTTTGGCATCAGACAGCAGGTGGTGAGCAATTTATTCTGCCTCGCTTGTTTTCTTCTTGACTTTTATTTAGTTTTATTACTACTGTTATATTTGGCTCCTTTTCAGTTATCTCAGCTTACAGCTTTTGCTTTTGATTCTCCTTCCCATTCCACGGGAGGGGCTCACGTGGGGAGGGTAAGAGAGAGGCTGTGTGGTGCTTATTTGCCAGGTGGGCTTAACCCATGACAGGCTTTTACACTGACACAAACTATTTACATATAGTACATATAATACATTTCTTGGACACACAGAGATGATCTAAGACTCACCATGATTCAAGCACAGTGCAACTGAGCATGGAGAGGGTTCAGCAGCTGACTAATCCTTCTTTCTGGAGTAGGTTTGTGTTAGTGATGTGCCCATCACCTCTACAGGGCTTTAATTTGGGCAGTAAGGCAAATGCCCCAAGGGTGCCATTCCAAGGCTTCTCTTCCCAGGCATTGGTGAGCAGTACCATGTCCCAGCCACAGCTTCGTGTCCTGTTAGTTCAGCCACCGACTTCTTGGAGGAGACTGTCACTAAAATCAGAAACTTTTTTCTGCGATTGTTTCTTGGAAAGGGAGGGTTTGGCATATGGACTGCTTCTGTTTAATGACAGGCCCCTTCCCCAGCATGGGGTCAGATTTCCCAGTTACTTTCTAGCTGCCATACAACTTCTGACAAGTCAAATTTAAAACATGTGTCTTAAAATCACAACTTGGATAAAGAAAAGAAGTCAGGAGTTGTTTTTTCTTTCAAAAGAGATTGAAAAGAGACTTGATTGGACATGAAGCCAAGTGGGTCTAACAGTCTATGTCAGTGGAAAACAAATGCACTAATAACTGTGGAGCAGTGCTCCTTGGCACAGGCAGTATTCTGCCTCCTGCCACAGCTCATGCACTCACTGCCTGTGGCTGGAGACACCTCCTGAGATCCACACTGGCAAAGACCAGAAAACGTGCAGGGAGCTGTTCCAGCTGGAGGCTGGCTGGATGCTGGACAGGTTTCACATTGTGGAGTGTAAAGTGAATTATCCTTATCTTTAGTAGAAGACTTGTTCATTTCAGTGTCTCATGGTGAAACACGTATTTGGTAAATTAATGATTGTCTCTAGCTAAAACCTCTAAGGCACCTTCCCATTTTAATGGTTACTACTGAAGTCCCCTGACTTTGTAGTCTCTCTTTCCTCTCTTGTTAGCAGAACTGGTAATTTTATTTTAAATTAATTACAACATTTCCTCTGACGAGATTAGCTCCTTTAGCCAGGTCGAACAAAGGTCAGAGGAGATATAATATCTCTTAATAAATATGTTGGGTGGTAAATGCTGAGGAGAGGAAAAAAGCTTTTTGAGCTTATTAGCTCAGGATCAAATGACTATATGCTGGTTATGGATAACTTTATACTTTCATACAGAAGACAATTTCTGCATATCCAAGCTCATCTGGTCACAGAAGTGGAGGCTTGGGCTTGTTTTAAGATGGAACATCATGGCCCTGTGTGAGGGCATGGTGAAGGCAGCAACTCTCAGAGAAAAGGGATGAGGTTTGTGCCTCTGCTGGCACAGTTTTTATTCTGTCATTACTCATGTTTGAGCTTCTGGGGTTCTGGGAAGGACATTTCTCTTTGGCTTTGCCCAAGCCAGTGACTGGTGAAGCAGGGCTGTGGTAACATGCACTGCTGCTGCTGGGACATTCAGAGCAGTCTCAGTGCATGCTTCCTTGTCTTGCTCTGCTTAACCTACCACCAGCAGGAAATAGCAACAGCTGCAATAGCAAGACAATTTGCAGTTACTGGAGAGCCCCTGATGTCTCACCTGTTCTCTTCTTATGGGTGAAAACTGGTTTATCATCACTCTGATTTTGCTGCAGAGGTGGATGTTCTGTGGCCTGAGAATGTTTTGGCAGATGGGTGGGTGTCTGGGGTCTCTCTAAATTTGACACTTGCTGCCTGGCACTTGGTCATCATGACAGTCCCCCTGACTTGGCATTCCAGCCTGCACTGAGTACCACTATTCATTGCCCTCTCCTCCTGAAAAATAGGAGATACTACTTTGTAAGGTTTTTTATTCCAGGCTGAATCTTCCCAAAATTGTTAACACTAAAATTGCCCTCCTGTATCCATCTGCTGTGCACTTTTTTCCAGCCTTCATTCACGAAACCACAAAGTTCTGTTAAAGTGAAGTCTTTTTGCTTAAAATGAACTTTCCCTTCAAACATGCTAACTCTTATCAACTAGGCCTGTGATAGCTCAAAATAGAACAACCACCAAGTGGGAATTGTTTGCAAAAAAGTTGCTTGTTTAACTGTCTCTCTGACATTCAGCAGTGTGTTTTCTTTGCCTGGGAGAGAAATCTGGATTTGAGACTTCTCCCACAGTAAGTCATGGGACCTTCTGGATGCAATGTGTTTTGATAGTGGAGGCTCAGTGCTTGGGAACAGAAAAACAAGTTTTAGCTATCTTCTTCTGTTACACTCTTCAAGGGTAGGCAACTGCTACTGTATAAGCAATTTTGCCAAAAGAAAAAGAAAAAAGGTAATTTTGTCAGGTTGGTGTACACACTGAAACAATGCTGAATTTTTTGAGTTTTAAATGTCTCTGAAAGAATGTGGTTCAGCATTGTCTACAATTGTCTAACATTGTTCTAAAAAAGCATGTTCTTTTTTATGCTTCTGCACTAACCGTTTGAATGTCTTCTGAAAACTTAATAAATAACCCTCTACAGACTGAGAGTAAAATCTCAACAGGGGTGTAGCACCTACAACTTCTAGGACTATAAAGGAAGGTAAAAGAGGCAGCATGCTCATTTTCCTACTACTCATGCTGCTGCTGTGTATGCTTTGCTTGCTCTGCATGGAAAGCAGTCACAGGAAATCTGTGAAGCTTCCCATGTGGCACTGGCAACATGCAACCCTGCTTTTTTCTGGGTTTTTTTTTTCCTTTTCTTTTCTTTTCTGTGCATGGTAGGAGGATGAAAAAAAAAAAAAGAAAGCTTAACTGTGAAGAAAAGTATTGTGAAAGCATTGACTCAATATCTGAATCTCAGGTCAGTCAATAGGTCTTTAGCTCCTCACAGCCTGGCTCTTTTCTCCTCTGCTGCAGCAGGGTACTCCAGTGATCAGTTTTGGTTAATAGAAGATGAAAGACTGAACTAGTTCATCTATCGGGGAGATTTCTTTTGAAAATGCCAGCAGGGTCAGACAGAAAGTGAGAGCAATGGCCCAGCAAGGAGACAAGTCTCTGGGCAATTTCAAAGCCTGGAACTGAATAGACATATCTGTGCACATGCAGGCAGGTAGACATGGTGTGTCAGCAGTTGTCCTTTTTTCAGAACAATATTTCCTAATGACATTTTCATCTTTCAGTAGGGAATTTTTGGTTTTGTTTGAAAAATGCAGCTTGGAAATAAATGTATTTACTTTACATTACATTTTTGGTTTTAAGCACTTTACCATGGGTAAGCCTGTAAAATAATAATACCTAATTTAATAAAGAAATCCAAAAGGTCAATAAATTGTCCATAACCATGGCTAGTAATGGTTGTCTAATCATAGTTGTGTGTAGCATCATCTCTAATGGTAGCCATGGGAGTCTGGCATATTGTTTAGGGGCCTTGTACAAAGAGTCTGCATAGAAATTGTGACCTAGAATTATTAAAAGCTGCCCATTTCACAACCTGCCACTTCCCTAAATGAGAAGCTTGTGGGTCTGCAATATCAGCATCTTCCATCACTTCCGCGTGTGCATGGGACTCCTGAAAAACAGAAGTTGCTGTGCTAGGTGAGGTTTTCTGGACAGCTTTGTCATTGTCCATAAGTAGAATAAAATCAGTCTGAATTGTTAGGAACACTTTTGTCACTCTTCCCAGTTTGCAGGAATCCTTTACATTCACTTCTTGCCAGAGGAACGACTGCCTTGTCCTTTGAGGTCAGTCTTTGATTACACAGGGGCTAAGGTATGTATGCTAGCTGCCCCTAAGATGTAATTCCCTCTTTCTGCTCAGAACGTGCAGCAGTCACGCTGGTGGTGAAGAACACAAGCAGTGCCATCACTCAAAGTGAAAAATAAAGGCTTCTCTGGACTATTCAGGCAGTGAATGGTCCCAATGTTACTTGTTTATTCTTCAAAATCATGCAGTGTTCATGGATGTTTAGCCCCTCACACACTATTCATGCATGAGCATGTGTACTCCCTGCTGATGATGCTTTTAAGTCCTAGAGACCATTGTTGAACATCAGCTTTATCCCTTGTTTTGCTATTCCCATTGAATACCTTGACTCTGTGGACACCAACACAGCAAAATCCTCATAGTGCCCAGTGCTGGGCACAGCAGGTTGTGGGGACAGTGCTATGAGATACCAGCAGGCTCTTCCAGTGATGTGGCTGCAAGGGTATTTCAAAAAGCCCTTGAGTCTTCAGAGTTGGACTCCTTTATACAAGAAACAGCAGGCTTGTAATTCATTCTTTTATAATATTAATGACATTAAACAATCTTTTCCCAGATGATCTGAGCAGAGATTGTTTTTTTCTTTCACCACATTTAAATTTACACTGAAGAATAAACTTTAGAAAGAACCACATAAAGCAATTCACAGTGTGTCCCTGCAAAGGCTCTAATACATAGTATTAATGTGTCTCTTCTGTGTATGCATTTCTAATCAGGACTGTACAGATTTTACACAGGCTTTTACACAACCCCCAGAGTAGCAGCTGAAGGTTCCCATGGTACTTCAGTCAGGTATGGGTCATTCTGTAGTGTGCCATCAGAGAGAAAAATGTAGTTGCAGAAGAGTATTTTATTTTGTTTAGATTTGAACTGTTTCGAGTTTGGGGTTATATTAATGGCTACAGTTCTGGTGACCTTAATAAAAAGCTGTGAAGCGGAGGCTGAGTTGCGTGTGATGATGGGAATAAACCTCTTGCAGAGACAGCAAGGACAAAAGCACCACTCATTGATGCCACCAGGCACCAGCACCATGAAAAACAAAGCAAACTTCAGACCGAACTTTGTCTACCTGCAGATGCGCAAATAGAAATCAAGCCTTCCTGAGGAATAAAGTACAGCTTCCCACTATCCCTGTCTGCCACTTCTTGTTTTCCTATTCACATGTCTACTAAGCCTATTTCTGCATGCCATCCTGCCTGGTGTCCAGGCTGAGGGACTGCTCCAGAGGCTCTGGTGGCTTACCACTGTCCTCCCACTTCCAGCCTGACACTGCTATTGCCAGTTTGCACCTTTTGCTGTAGTGTCAAGCATACATCACTTATCCTTAAAAATTCTTCTTTCTCTTGTTTAGTTTATCCATAGCCTATTTCAAGCGAAAAAATCCACTGCTCTTTGCCAATGGTTTCCAATGTCTAACTGCTCCAGGAAGTGTCATTCCCTCACTGGGACCAGCCACTCATTTTGATGTGTGCCTACCCTAATTCACATTAATTCATACTGCAGACAAATTGCTTTTGTTATAAGCCATTACATTTAAATTCAGATTTTGTTAGCAATAGTTTTTTTCTATTTCATAATAATGTTGTTTAAGTTAGCCCCTGGATGAGGGGCATGTGAGCTCCAGCCACACTTCTGAGCGTGGTCACACTCATCCTCTCCCCACCCTCAGGAATATTTCATCATACTTTACAAATCAGTGTTCCAGGAGGTCCCACAGCCCATTGGGCACTCAGGTAGGTGTGCTCACACCTTTCTAGGTGAGGTTTCCTAGTGCTATGGGGATCTTGGCAGGCCCGTGGGGTCCACAGGGTCTTTACAGCTGACAGCAGGGTTACTAAATGCTGATGACCAAATGTGGCAAGTGAGGAGGGAATCACAGGGCTTAAACTGGTGACTGCATCCTGGAGTGGCGACTGGGAAGTTTTATGGCTCCAGTATGCCTTGAGCTCATGGACACCAGTCTAGCCATGGTGACCTCGGCACCATCACCCACCCCTCCTGCAAAATGCCAGAGGGCAGGGAGCCCAACCTGGGACTCCTGGGCATGGAATGGACAGTCTCCAGTTGAAAGGCATGAATGGTAGGGCAAGGATTTTTATTGCACCATTGCCATCAGGAGGGGGAATATCACTGAAAAAGGATGAACAAGCAGTTTGATGTTACCTGGAATATTTTTGTAGAAACCATGGAAACAGACTTTCTCAAAATTAACAGCAGCTTTGCTGTCTGGGAGATCATTCTACACCTGCTTAAGCTGTTACTGGTTGCTAATCCCTTTCCTGAGGTAAGGCTGCCTGAGCAGGTGAAGCCAAGCATCTGAGTACTTGTCTGAATTTGGGCATTCCACCACTATGGCTTCAGAGGAACAGCATTTCTGTCAGGGAAATATCTGAGTATATTCTGAGTGTGTGTGTAATTTCCAACCAGATAATTTTAATTTATTCATGTATAAAAGCTCTCGCAGTTTGCTGTTTGTCCTACATTGTTCTTGTACATGGACAAATCACTCTTCAGTGCTGTGTCAGAAACAATTATTTATGGCCTGGTGAAGGTCTCATTTTTCATTATATTTTATCATACTGCTTCATACTAATTACAAAGAGGAACTGTTTATTTACTCAAACCACAGGGGCTCAGCAGTATTGCTAGGTACTCTGCATGGCAATGTGGAATACAAAGAAGAGAGCTGCTCTCTGAGAGGGCTCGTTTTCCCCATGCACAGGGCTGCCAGCATTACAGATGCGTGGCGGAGCCCACACTTCACTTATTCTGCCAACTTGTGTGTATTACTGCTATTTAATATTCACTGTGAGGAGCGTGTTTTGGAGGACTTCTAGGGATCAGTTTAGTCTCAGAGCTGTTTTATTTGATGAGGTCTGTTGGGTTTTTTTTGTTTTTTGGGTTTTTTTTAATGGGGTTGGTAAATAGCATCTTATCAGAAGCTCTTTCAAGAGCTTCTCCTGTTGCACCCCGGGGCTGTTTCGTACCTTGCGGGCTGGGGCAGAGCATATGCTGCTGCGTGGTGCTGCCATGCAGATGTGTGGGGGAGCTGGGCAGTGCAGTGACACCTCCTGTGTTTGTCACCCTGTTCACACAGCAAGGGGAAGCCACCGGGTACCAGGCTATGATGCTCCCTCCTTACTTTGCTGCAACTTCCCAGGAAGCTGGTCTGCTCTGCTAGCCTGAGAGTGAACAACAGTAATTGTCATAATATGACACTTTTCCCAGAGATTTCTGAACTGTACTGTCATAATCAGATGGGAGAATAAATAAATAATAATAAAAAAATTTCAAGCATTGAAGGCCTATACTTCTTGAGGATTATTTTTTTTATTAACATGAATCACTGAATACTGTTATTAAAATAAAAACCATTGTCCTAGTTGCTGCAAACAGAGCCAATGTTTTATGGTGGAAGTTCTTTTAGCTGCAGCTGTGTAGAGCCTGATGCTTTTTATTGAATCGTAGGGAGAAAGAATTTGAACAATACATTAGAGCAAAAGGAAAATCTCATAATTTTGTGGCTTGATATGGTGATCCATCTGTAATTCAATATCAGTCATATATCAGATGGTAATAAAATCACTGTGAGACAAGGTACAAATCTGATGGTTATTTTTTTTAACTGAATGGAGGCCTTTTCAGCCTTTTTTAAGGGGCTCTCCTTGCTAAGAGTACAGAAATTGCTTTTACTTGATCCAATTTCACATTACTACAAAAAGTAAATTTCATGCTACATTTCATTTACAGATGTAGGATATAAAATCATGAGCTACAAAAGAAAGTCGCGTACTGCTCCTCTCCTTTGTCTCATAATAAAACAAATAAACAAACAAAAAGCATGGAGAGAAACAGAGCATTTCCTAAGGAAAAAAGCCCTACCACATAGGGGTGAAATCAGGATCCTGTGTACCTTCCTTTATAATACGTTACGGCTTTATTTATTTAAGGGGCAGTGATTTACACAGTGGAAGGTCAGGAGTTCACATGCCCTGCCTGCCTTAGTTCCTGCGTGTGGTTCTCACTGAATGCATGATCTGTCATTCACTCCTCTGGTCAGCTGACTAATCAAAATAAATGGTGTAAGACACCTGTAGCTACTTAGCCTGTCCCATATGCCACATGCTATAAGGCTTTACCCTCATTCATTGATCTATGTATGATTTATCTTCCAGAAAAATACCCAGCCTAGCTCTAGAGACACCAAGTGACAGCTGAACATCAGTGCCTCTTGGTGCTCTATTCCAGCTGTCAGCACCCTCACCTGCCAGACTTGGTGCCCTCATCTCTCTCAGGTGGAGATGTCTGCCAGCCATTCTTGTTTTACTCTTGGCCGTGACAGAGATGGCTCATCTTTACCAGTGGTTTTATTTCAGCAGGCAGCAAAGGGAGCCCTTATGAACCCTCTGAGCTCTATAGGTCTAGGAAACTCTACATTGTTTTATCCAACCCAAAAATACATAGCAAATTTAAAATTATATTATTAATATATTATGCTAAGACAATCCAGCTAAAATCAGAAGCTTGTCCCTTATTTTTGGATGAAGAATAAACCTCAGGAGCAGATCTATCACCTAGTAAAGGACAGATCAGATAACTGACCTTTTATTTGAAAGTCTTGAGACAGTACTTTGCAGGAATAACATAATCTGAGAATTTTCAAGCAACGTAGAACAAAATTCACTACCAGGCAGATTAATATGTTGATACACTAATGAAACACCACAGAATCTGACCATGTCAGATCAAACTCCGCTGCATTTTTTCATGTTCTGGTTTTGCCCAGGTTCGTTTTGATAGTGGTTGGGGGAGGGAGGATTTGTGGAACACAGAGGTGGCTTCTGAGACAAGTTGCCAGAAGCTTCCACTATGTCCAGCAGAGCCAATCCCTGGTGGCTCCAAAGAGGGATGTGCCACTGGCCAAGGCTGGGCAAATTATAAATGATGGTAACACCTCCATGAGAATGTATTTAAGAGGAAATCAAAACAAAGTTTGTGGCGCAGTTTTAATTCCAGAGAAGAGTAGGAGGTGAGAACACGTGAGGAGAGCAGCCCTGCAGACACCAAGGTCAGTGAAGGAGGAGGAGGGGTAGGAGCTGCTCCGGGTGCCAGGGTAGAGATTCCCCTGCAGCCCCTGGTGCAGCCCATGGTGAGGCAGCTGTGCCCTGCAGCCCCTGGAGGTCCATGGGGGAGCAGACACCCACCTGCAGATCCTGGAGGAGCCCATCCTGGAGCAGGTGAGTGCCTGAGAGGAGCCTGTGGCAGATCTGAAGGAAGAGGCTGGAGCAGCCTGTTCTTGAAGGACTGCACCCATGGCTGCGGCAGTTTGAGGGGAACTGGTGTCTGTGTAATGGACTCACATTGCAGCCATTTGCAGGGAGCTGTTGCTCATGGGAGGGACCCCACAGTGCAGCAGGGCAGTGATACCTTTTCCTCAGCAGCAAGAGAAGCTCAGGGTGAACTGACCACAGCCCCATTTCCTGCCTGCTTGTACCACTGGAGTGAGACATAGAGCTGGCAAGCAGGGAATGGGGTGGGAAAGGTGTTTCTAAGGGCTTATGTTACTTCTCATTATCCTGCTCTGATTTTCTTAGTAATAAATTCATTTAATACGTCTACTTTGAGACTGTTTTGCCTCTGATGATATTTGATGAATGATCTCTCCGGGTCCTTATCTCAACCCATGAACCCTTCGTTATATTTTCTCTCCCCTGACCAGCTGCAGTGGGGAGTGAGACAGTGGGTTTGATGGGGGCCTGGCATCTTCCCAGGTGTCGTGGTTGGACCCTGACCAAACACCAGGCACCCACAAAAGCTGCTCACTCACCCTTCCCTGTTACAACTAGGCAGAGGAAAGAAAATTTAATGCAGGGTTCATGAGTTGAGATAAGGCCTGGGAGAAAACACTCCAAGGGCAAAAGAGGATGGACTTAAGAGATACAAAGAGAATTTATTGCTAACAAAATGAGAGCAGAATAATGAGAAGAAAAATTAAAGACGTGAAAAAAATGTTCTCGTTAGCCATGCAGGCACAGGGTGGGGCTTTCCTACTGGCGAGCAGCAGGGTCATTAAAAGAGGGCTCTGGGGAGCACAGCAAACAGGAGTGGGCAAACAGGAGGCATGGCACGGCTCTGAGGGCGTGGCACGACTCTGAGGGCGAGGCACGGCACAGTCAGGGCAAGCAGGCAGGGTTGCAGGTTTCCTCCTGCTAGTGGGGTCTTCTAGTTTGTTGTTTGTTGTGTTCTTGTTGGTTGGCTGGGTGGTTTTTTTTTAATTTTGTGGTTGTTGTTGTTGTTAGTAATGGTTTTTACACAATCAAAACCTGCAGTTAGCAAAAATGCTTGTAGCCGAATAGAACCCTCCACAAAGGATGTGTCTGTCCAGACCTTTTCCTGTGCTGAGGTTTTGAACTTAGCACTGGTACCAGGGGGTGTTGCAGAAGAAGCCTGCCTGTGGTGTGAGCAGGTGGATGATATTTCACTGGTGGCTGAAGGGAGGAAGTTGAAAGACTAAGGAGTATTAGGGAAACGCAAAGGGAAATAGATTGTTGCAGTTCTGCCCTTCCATCCTTGAAGGAGGCCCAACAGGAATCAGGGAACTCCCACGCCTCCCACTGTCAGGCGCCAGGAGGACACCTGGTGGATGAAGGGGAGTGGGAATGGGTGCCTACTCGGAGAGGTAATAAAAATTCCTCATGGCCCCATCAGCTACTCAGGTGCTACTCCAGAGGCCCTGGATCCAGAGGACCAGCCAGATGAGGTAGAAGACAATGATCTGCTCAATGAGCCTTCCAATTCTGCTTCACCTGTCAGATAGATCACCACCTCCAGCATTAAAAAGAAAGGAAGGGTACTCGTAGTGGGTGACTCCCTTCTGAGGGGAACAGAGGGCCCCATATGTCGACCAGACCCATCCCACAGGGAGGTCTACTGCCTCCCTGGGGCCTGGGTGTGGGATATTACCGGGAGACTCCCTGGGCTATTTGAGCCCTCTGATTATTATCCTCTGCTGATACTCCAGATTGGCAGTGGTGAGATTGAGAAGAGGAGCATCAGGGCAATTTAAAAGGACTTTAGGGCCCTGGGCCAAGTGCTTGATAGGGCAGGAGCACAGGTAGTGCTCTCCTCAGTCCCTTTGGTGGTCGAGAAAAACAATGAAAGGAATAGGAGAGCCCGCATTACCATTGAGAGGGGCTCAAGAGTTGGTGTCATCATCAGAATTTTGTGTTCTTTGATCATAGAGCAACTTTTATGGTGCCCAGCCTGCTGGAACTAGACGGGCTCCATCTCTCTGTTAAGGGCAGGAGGATTTTAGCCCAGGACCTGGCAGAACTCATTAAGAGGGCTTTAAACTGTGCTTAAAGTGAGAAAGGGATGCAGCTGGGCTCTCTAGAGGCAATCCCAAGAATGGTATGCCTGAGTTAGGGGTAAAATCAGCAGCCCAGTTGAAGTGCATGAATACTAATGCACACAGCAGGGATAAAAAACAAGAAGAACCTGGAAGCCATGGCACAGCAGTGTAGGATTGCACAGAAATCATGGACTTCACAAAAGATGCAAAGACCTTTAACACAGTGAAAACTCCTTATGTGCCACCATATAAACAGGATATGCCATCACATAAACAGGAATTGGTTCACCACAGTGTTCCCCAATCACCTGGCTGTTTCACAGATTTTCCCTATTAGGGTAACAGGTAAACAATGCCTTATAAGGTCACAAACACTAATCCTGACCTCTAATAGGTCAAACACAAAGCTTTATGCTCTTTCCTGGTGACCTGGATGTATTACATGGAGGTCACTCTACCTTCCAGGCCTACTCTTCTATCACAGGCAGAGTGTACTCAGACACAACAGCAGAGCTATGATGTAGTTGCCATCATCGCTGGTGGGATGACTCACATGACTGGAGCACTGCACTGGATGGCTACAAGCTCTTCTGAAGACACAGGCAAGGGAGAAGAGGTGGAAGGGCAGCCCTTTTTTATTAGGGAGGCTTTTGATGCCATGGATATTGAAACTAATGATGATGAATACCTGTGGGTGAGAATTAAGGGGAAGGACAACAAGGCTGACATCCTGTTGGGAATCTGTTATCAACCACCCAGGCTGAAGAGGTGGACAACCAGGAAGAAGCGGTGGACAACTTATTCTATAAGCAGCTGGAGGATGTTTCAGGATCACCAACCCTTGTTCTCATGGGTGACTTTAACCACCCAGACATCTGCTGATTACTTAATACAGCAGAAAAGAGGCAGCCCAGGAAGTTCTTAGAGTGTGTGGAGGACAGCTTTTGGTTACCGCTGGTGGATGAGTCCACAACCCACTATGTTAGACCTGTTATTTGCAAATAGAGACGGGCTGGTTGGAGATGTGGTAGTTGGAGGCCACTTGGGGCACAGTGATCATGAAATGATAGAGCTCTCAATATTTGGCAAAATTAGGAGGAATACCAATGAGATTTTACATGGGATTTCTGGAGGGCAGACTTTGGCCGTATTTAGGGGACATAGTCAGCGAGTTCCTTGGGAAGCAGCCCTTAAAAACAAGAGAGTCCAGGAAAGGTGGATGCGCCTCAAAACAGAACTTGAGGTTACAGGAGCAGACTGTCCCCGTGTGCTGAAAGATGAGTCGGCGAGGCAAACTCTAGCCTGGATGGGCAAGGAGGTTTCAAAGGACCTTAGGAAAAAAAGAGGATGTATCATCTCTGGAAGGAGGGTCAGTGTAGGATTTAACTCTGTGGAATTTGGTTATAGGGGTAAAATAGAAGCGAGAGATCTCTAAGGATGGGTTTAGAGCATGGGAGTTTATTGTGAAAGAGCGTGGGTGTGAGAGGCTGCTCGGCTGCAAGGCACAGCTCTAAGCAGGCCAGAGAAAGAGAGAGAAAGAGGCAAAAAGAGATAGCAAAAAGAGAGCGCTTTGCCATTTACAATACAATAAATCATCTTATCTGTTGAATATTCTAATTCTCTTTAACCAATCTGAAACAAGCTACAAACTCTACAATATTTGCATGCAACCTATAAGAATCATTACATTACTATATGGGGTTATATTTTAAACCTTAAAAAACCTGCTTTTGGGAATCTCCTACCAGGCAGGTATGGTTTGTTCTGAGCTTTGGACCTGCCTAGGCAGAGGGCATTGTTCTATCAAGAAGGAGGATTACCCTCAGCCAGCTATACCATTGCTTCTTAGTTACTCTTTAACTCAAACCTTCTCTTCATCTCAATTTCGATTATACTTTCCATATTTCCAGCATCTTTTGCAAGGTAATCATATCTATACGGCTTTCCTATTTCATCTTCCCCAACAGGTCAGATCTCTCAGGAAATATTTAAGGGGGTTGCTCGGGCATGCAGGAAAAAAAATTAGGGAAGTCAAAGCTCAGCTTGAACTTAATTTGACAGCTTTTGCAACTGATCATAAAAAATGTTTTTACAAATACATTAATGGCAAAAGGAAAAGTAAGACCAGCCTTTGTTCTCTACTGGACACGGGAGGGAACTTAGTAACTGCAGATGACGAGAAAGCAGAAGTGCTTAAAGCCTTCCTTGCCTCAGCCTTTAGTCGGAAGACGGTTTGTCCTCAGGACAACTGTTCTGCTGGGCTGCTGAATGGTGTCAGGGAGCAGACTGGTCCCCCTGTTATCCAGGAGGAGGCAGTCAGAGAACTGCTGTACTGCGTGTATGTCTGTAAATCTATGGGGCTAGATGGGATCCATGCCAGAGTGATGAGGGAGCTGGCAGATGACTTTGTGAAGCCGCTCTCCGTCATCTACCAGCAATCCAGATTCACTGGTGAGGTTCCAGATGGCTGGAAGCTGGCCAATGTGACACCTATCCACAAGAAGGGTAGGAAGGAGAAGCCTGGTAATTATAGGCCAATTAGGCTGACCTCAGTGCCGGGTAACAAAATGGAGCAGTTTCTACTGAGTGTCCTCAGACAACACTTGCAGGATGGCCAGGGTAACAGATCCAGCCAGCATGGGTTTAGTGGGGGTAGGCCGTGTTTGACCAACCTGGTCCCCTTTTATGACCTGGTGACCTGCCTGGTGGATGCCAGGAAGGCTGTGGATGTTGTCTATTTGGACTTCAGCAAGCCCTTTGACAGTGTCTCCCACAGCATACTCCTGGAAAAGCTGGCAGCCCACGGCTTGGACAGGAGCACTCTTTGCTGGGTCAAGAACTGGTTGGATGGCTGGGCCCAGAGAGTGGTGGTGAATGGTGCTGCATCCAGCTGGTGGCCAGGCACCAGTGGTGTCCCTCAGAAGTCTGTGTTGGGACCAGCTCTACTTAATATTTTTATTGATGACACAGATGTAGGTATTGAGTCTTTCATTAGTAAATTTGCACATGACACATAGCTGGGAGCACGTGTTGATCTGTTGGGAGGTAAGAGGGCTCTAAAGAGAGAGCTGGAATGGTTGGATGGGTAGGCAGATTTGATCAGGATGAAGTTTAAAAAGTCCAAGTGCCGAGTCCTGCATTTTGGCCACAATAACCTCCTGCAGCGTTATAGGCTGGGGACAGGGTGGCTGTACAGTGCCCAGGCAGAAAGGGAGCCGGGGGGACTGGTTGGCAGCGAGCTGAACATGAGCCAGCAGTGTGCCCAGGTGGCCAAGAAGGCCAACGGAATCCTGGCCTGGATCAGCAATGGTGTGGGCAGCAGGACCAGGGAGGTCATTCTCCCCTGTACTCAGCACTGCTGCGGCCACGCCTGAGTGCTGTGTAATTTAGGACAGACTTTGAGACACTTGCGCCCATTCAGAGTTGGGCAACGAGGCTGGTGAGGGGCTGGGAACACAAGCCCTATGAGAAATGACTGAGGGAGCTGGGGTTGTTTAACTTGGAGAAATGGAGCCCCAGAGGTGACCTTATCACTCCCCACAAGTACCTGAAGGGTGGTTGTTGTCACATGGGGGTTGTTTTCTTTCTCCAGGCACCAACTGACAGAAAAAGAGTCTGAAGCTGCACCAGGGGAAATATAGGTTGGATATCAGGTAAAAGTTTCTTATGGAAAGAGTAGTTAAAAAACTGGAATTGTCTGCCCGTGGAGGTGGTGGAGTCGCCATTCCTGGATGTGTTTTAAAAATTATTGGATGTGGCACTTGGTACCATGGTTTAGTGGACCTGTTAGGCATGGGTTGGACTTGATGATCTTGAAGGTTCTCTTCCAACTTACTGATTCTGTGATTCAGTGAAAATAAGCCCTTAAAAACCACCTTTTTCCTCCCCAAACCCTCTCTCCATCTCGCCAACAGTGCAGAGACATAGGGGCAGTGGTTTTGGTCAGTTTGTCACCCAGGGTGTTCTTCTATTCATCCACCTGCTCTGGCCCCTCCTTCACAGGCTGCAAGTAGGTCTTCACAATCCTGAGAGTTTCCAAGGGCTGCATGGACACAGCTACTTCACCATGGTCATAATTACTTCCCGCAGAGGAATCCCAGCTCTGGTGCCTACAGCACCTCCTCCCCTACTTCTTAACTGATTTGGGTGTCTCCATGTTGTTCTCCTCACATGCTCTCACCTCCTCCTCTCCTCTGCCTTCTAGGATTAAAACTGCCCCAGCAACCTTGGTTTAGATTTCTTCTTAAATATGTGTCTCAGTTTGAAAGATGGGTGTCTGCTAAGGAAGGCAGGAGCCTCCCTTGCAATGGAAAACGTAAACCCCTTCCCTCCAAATTATGATAATTTTGAAAACAAGGGGCTCTCAGGCAAAGATATGAGAATAGGATTAACAGTTCTTTAGTCAACCACAAAGTAAAACAAACAAAGCCAACAAACAACAACAGCTATGGCATTAACCACAAACAGCAGCAGACACCCAGTCCCAGCCTGCTCGGCCTCGGGCGCTTTTCCCTGTGGTGCAGTTCCAGCCACAGCCGGCAGGGGCGCTGGTGGCTCCCTGTGGGTAGGGCGGGTGCGATGTTTACTCCATGGCTGCAGGGGGCGCTGCGGCGCTAGCCCAGGGGACACGAGGAAATGGCAGCTGTGCCCGGGGCAGGGAGGCGGGAGAAGAGGCTTTGCTTCAACAACAGTCAGGGCAGCAATGTCGGTGCTGCAGCAGGTCCCTTGCAGGAACCAGTGAGAGCTGGGACAGCAGGAGGCCTCAACAGGCGAGGCTACAGTGTAGCAAGAAAATCAGAGCAGTGCCAAAGGATCAGGGTGGGACTGAGCAGTGGCAGCTCAGGTCCCAGCAAGGAAAGAGAGAAACTCACAGCTGAAGAAGCAGCTCAGCGCTGGGCTCCGGCAGTGGCCGTGAATTTCTTTCCCCAAGCAGCAGCTCTGATCCTCTTGCTCCGAACTCCAGAGAGTGACGTGCCAGCAGCTGCACCAGCCTTGGCTTTTATCACCCTCACTCTTGCGTTATTTCTGCCCTCTGAAACTCCCTTCACCTGGGCTTAGCCACCTTCTTGTGTTCTCTGAAGTACCCATCTCTTACAGCTTCTTAGCAACTTATGGGAGAAAAAATTCCTTAAAATGTAAAAAACAAGGAGGAGAAATCCAAAGCCCAACAATACGTTATCCCAGAGGAGTAACCAACCTCTCTAATTGGCCCAGCCTTGGCCACTGGCACATGTGTCTTCAGAGCTACCAGGGATTAGCTCTGCCAGACATGCTGGAAACTTCTGGAAGCTTCTCAGGGAAGCCACCGGTGTGGTCCCACACTACCAAAAGCAGGCCGGGCAAAACTAACCCACCAGGTTAACCCACAACAGTGTTTTTGTTGGAGAATGCAGGCAACCATGAGGATTTTGAGATAAGGATTCTAACTGGGAGAAATAACAGAAAAACAAGCACTGAACAGTGTCACAGAGCAGAATGATTGTGGGGTATTTTCGTTATTGTGGTGAAGGGTCAAGGGGTGATGCGGCGTGCTGTGGTCCGATGGACCAGTGCCACACGTGTGCCTGCAGTGTCCCTCATGGAGTCACTGAGGCGGTGCCTCACACAGCACCCACAACCACAGGCCCACCCTGCAGAGGGACTCGGGCAGCCACTGACACACTCTGAGGTGTCCCTGGAGACAAAGAGGCGGGAGGAACTATCTGGCCTGCGACTCCAAGACAGTTGGATTGACACTGAAACCAGGATTGACATCCCATCAGCTGGATCAGCACTGGAACCACAATCAACATCCCAGCTAGAGCACCCAAATGGCAGAGGGAGGGGAAGTCATAGGGGTTTGTCCTGAGGAGTTGAGGGGCGGCCAGAGCATCCCTGACCTGAGGGCTGGGGGTGGAGACAGGGCTGATTAACATAAGCAGGGGCCAGGAGGAGAGGGGAAGGAAAGGGGAGGGGAAAGGGTCAGGAACAAATGGGATACTGGGGGAAAGGGGAGTGATGGGGGCCTCAGGAGAGGGGAGAGTGAATCTTGTCACCACAACAAAGGGGTGGATCTCATTCTGTTCTATGTTGTGATGTTATTTTGGTGTTGGTGTCAGGATTTTTTCTTTTTGTTTGTTTGCTTTTTGTTGTTTTAAGTGAAACTTGTGTGATGAATGTGGATTTTAATGGTAATTCTTTAATATATGACTCACAGTAGTGAGGAGTGGAATGTACTGGCTTTGCATGGCCTGGTTTTGGTAGTGGGGGCCTAGAGGGGGTCTCCACTGTCACTGCAGGATTGCGCAGAGGTCACAGACTTCACACAAGATGACAGCATGCAAAGACCTTTAAGGCAGTGAAAAGTCCTAACATACCACCAAACAAACCAAATGTATCATCATATAAATGGGAAATGGTTCACCACAGTGTTCCCCAATCACCTGGCCGTTTCACAGATTTTGGCTTCTCATGTAACAGGTAAAGAATGCCTTATGTGGTCACAAACACAAAAACGCACCTCTAATAGGTCAAACAGACTACAAATCCTCAATGCTTTATGCTCTTCCTGGTAACCTGGATGTACTCCATGAAGGTCACTTTACCTTCAAGGCCTCCTCCTCTATCACACACAGAGTGTACTCTGACAGGTCACCATTCTGTGGGCACTGGAGCGGTTTGATGCTGACGGGAAGTCTGTGATCCTGGGGTCCAGAGATCCCGGGTCCCCACTCTGTTGTCACAAGACTCCAGAGGAAGTTGCTGAGAAAGACCTGTGGCTGCTGCCATCCATGGTCAGGCGTACTGTGATTTTGGGGCTGTAGCGAAGCATAGATGAACGGGTGTCAACCGCATACTTCTTGTCCCATTCCCACTTCTCCGGCAGCTCCATCCACATTGGCTTTGACCACATGCAGACAATGCCCTGGGACTTTCCCTGTGTCTCCAGCTGCCACATTTTGATCTGCTCCAGGCTCTCAAGGCTGCAACCCAAACGGTCCTCAGTCCTGCCTGATCTCAGCACTTGGATCAGATCCTGGAACGGAACCCTTTCAGCTCCCCCATCCATGGGAAGCCTTTGCCAGACATGGTTCCAGCTCTGATCCAGATGACAAGATGTCGGTTGTGGATCCCGCGCTGATCCAGCTGATGGGATGTTGACGTGGTTCCTGTGTTGATGCAGCTGGGATGTCAGTCTTGTTTTCAGTGTTGATCCAGCTGGGATGTTGACTTGGTTCCAGTGTTGATCCAGCTGATGGGATGTCAATCCTGGTTTCAATGTCAATCCAGCTGGGATATCAGTCCTGGTTCCAGTGGTGATCCAGTTGATGGGATGTTGATCCTGGTTCCAGTGCTGATCCAGCTGATGGGATGTCAGTCTTGGTTTCAATGTCAATCCAGCTGGGATATCAGTCCTGGTTCCAGTGCCGATTCAGTTGATGGAATGTTGACTTGGTTCCTGTGTTGATCTAGCTGGGATGTCAGTCTTGGTTTCAGTGTTGATCCTGCTGGGGTTTTGATCCTGGTTCCAGTGCCGATCCAGCTGATGGGATGTTGATCCTGGTTACAGTGCTGACCCAGATGATGGGATGTTGTCAGAGACTGAAATATTATACTTTATGATTTAAGCATTTTCATGAAGGACTTTCAGACACGTGTTACCAAAGCTGCAAAGAATACCTCCACGCTCTGAAACAGGCCTTCGAAGTGAGGCCCTGGACCGTTTATAGATGAAAATAAGATAAAGTAACAACTCAGGGCTAGGACAAGTTCAGCACCTTTGGGGAGGACAGCACAGCCCCAGGGCTATCAGCTGCCAGGCTGCAGAGACCCTCACAGCAAAGGGCGGGGGGAGAGAGGCTTTGGGAGTGTGTTGGAAAGCCCCTGGTTAGAGGCAGTGAACGCCCATCCTGCGATGTGCAGAGAAGCACAGCTGAGGGGCATTTCTCCTGGGGGAGAGCTTATCCGTAACAGAAGAGGTGACATGGCCCATCAGAGGATCCCCCAAAGGGGTCCCCAGACCCTGCACCAGAGCACCAGAGACGGTGCAACAGAGCCTCAGTGTTGCAAGGGACAGTGTCAGCCTGGCCCCCTGCAAGAGGAGCACATGGGCATTCCCACCTGCCCAAAGTGTGCATTAACCCACGGGAGTTTATACTCTGTGGGGTGTGGCAGCGTGGGACCCTCAGCACCCAGGAGAGTGGATGAAGGGGAGCATTGAGACATCGTTGGGACCCTTGGATGGGTGTAGGTTTCCACCTGACCCCTGTCACTCTCTCCCTGTCCCCCCATCTTCCCCATAAACTTCTTTTTCTATCTCTTCCTCTCTTTCTCTTCTCTTTCCTTTTCCTGGCCTCTTTTAGTATTAAATAAAATACATCAGTTTTTTTGGCACCAACACCTAACCTCGTTTGGTTTTAATCTTGTTTTTGGGAATATTTTGAACCTTCTAGGTTCTTTCCAGTTTATACATAGAGACTTAATTTCCTTTGCTTTTCTGGGTTTAAACTGGATCACAGCAGATGTTGTTCCTGGTTCCAGCTGCGTTGGTCTGGGGGATGAGATGTGCAGGGTCCTGGGGATGCAAGTTCTGCCTTAGAGGAGCCCTTAGAGCACCCCTTAGAGCAGACCCACACCAAAGCAGGTGGTTACTTGGAGGAGCTTGTGAGCATGTGGGAGACCCATGGAGGGAGGGTCAGCTCCCAGGGGGAACAGCCTGTCCTTTGAGGTCTGCAGCCATGGAAGAGTGGCCCAGTGCTGCAGCAGTTTGAGGGGAACTGGTGCCTGTGTAATGGAGTCATGTTGGAGAAGTTCATGGAGAACTGTCTCCTGTGGAAGGGACCCCGCAGGAGACAGTTAGAACAGCTAGGAGACCCCGCAGTCCAGCAGGAGAACAGCTACTCTTCCTCAGAAGGAAGCGAAGTGACCACAACTCCATTCCCTGTCTCCTTGTTCCACTGGAGTAGGAGGTAGAGCTGGGAAGGAGAGAAGGATGGGGAAGGGTGTTTCTAAGTACATATTTTAATTATTATTCAGCTCTGATTTTGTAAGTAATATATTCACTTAATATCTGTTTTGCCTCTGATAGTATTTGATGAGTGATCTCTCCGGGTCCTTATCTCAACCCATGAGCCCTTTGTTAAATTTTCTCTCCCCTGTCCATCTGCAGAGGAGAGTGAGAAAGCAGCTTTTGCAGGAGCCTGACATCTGCCCAGGTTAATCCACTACACTTCAATGGCCCCACAATTCTTCATTGTTTTGTTGTAAGTATGGGGCAAAAAAACATCGGAGATCAGCATCCCTGGAGAAATCTCATTCTGACTCAAAGTAAGCACAGCTGAAAACTCTGGATGTCTTTCTGTGTTGCCATTGCAACAGGTATATAAATAATCTCTCTCTCAGGTACAACTGTATTTGGCAAATCCTAACTATTCTAACAGCTCTCTGTGGCACACTGGTGATTAGTCCTACCTGACAGTTATGGTGTCAGGGTTCTCGTTTCTGAGGCAAAATTATAGTGATTTTTGCTTAGGGTAACAAACTCAAGAAATGGCCTTACTGAAACTTAGATCTGCCCTCTCCCAACAGAAATGCAGAAGGCTGTTCATGGTCTGCAGAATCTCTGTACCTACACCTCAGTGGAAAGCCATCTGTAAACAGTAATATCAAGCTGTGTTATAGTTCTTAAGTGAAGACTTGAAGATCTCCATGCACAGAGAGAAAACTTTCTGGACCCTGGTTAGACAGACATTTCTGTTTATGTAGGTCTGTATATAAGTGAGTCACCCAGGCCCTATTTTCCCCACTTTGCTCCCTCCCTTGCATTGTGCATCCTCAGGGATGTGAAGCAAGACATTTATGCCATGCTTCTGAAGAGGTTACAAACAGTTTTTGATCCTTTCCTTTTGGCAGAAACCCCAGTCTGGAAATTCTAAACCTATGGGCTGAGAGATATTGATGAAGCTTTTACCCAGACAACATATACAACAATTATAGTTTTGTAGTAGTGTTAGGAACCTCTGAAGGATCAAATTTAATCTTTTAGTCTCACCAGTATTTTGAACACTTCAAAGCAGACTAGCAAAGTCAGTATAGCATTGTGTTCATGTGTTGGTCAGGAAGTTTTCAGGTAGTACAGAAACTTTCTTCATAATTTGTTTCTCCAGAAAAGAAACATCTCTATCGATCCTTATTCCTGTCATGTCTAGTACAGGTTCTCACAACTCCTTTTTCTTCTGCTTAATATGAATGCTGTGAGAAGCCTAGAATTGTACAGCATGAAGCTAATGTGCCTCCAAAACAATGATGGCCAAGGTGAGCAATTCAATTTAATATCAGAGTTCAAAAATCCTCATCTTCATTGACAAAGTCACTGCCAGAATAATCATAAGATTTCTGCTTGAGGGACTGCTCCATTATCCAGAAAAATTCATGCTCCAGTCAATGTAATGCTTCTGGGATAGGTTCTTGAGATGCACAGGGAATCTTCAGTTGAGTATCCCTGTCAAAGAGGGAGGAGTGGGCTGAGCATGAGCTTTACTGTGAAGTATGTAGCACATTCTTTAAGACCAGGGATTGGTATTAAAACCAATACCATGGAAGTGGGTCGGAACTACATCAACTCTAAGGTTGCTTCCAACCCAAAGCATTCTGTGATTATAATGATGCCAGAATGATTTTTGTCTTTTCTTTATATACCTTTTACACAATTCTCTGTATCCACAAGTATTAGCATGCATACTTGTAACCCTTTACTTAGTTTAGTACTTAGTGTTCTATAAGTGTTCTGCAGGCCTGAGACTGAACACCCCAGAACTGCAGAGCCAGGGACACCAAACATTCCTACTATCTCAGGAACCCAAGGTCTCCTAGTAGGACAGATTCTGTAAACTAGAGGTTAGCCCATCCCAGCCCTATTATTGGGCCCCCTTGTTAGATATGCTGATGTGTGAAGTCTATAACTGGTGTGTGTGATTGATGGTGGGTGTGCATTTTACCACGCTGTCACCTGGGTGAAGTGGATGCATCAAACAGGATCCTGATTAAAATACTGAGGTAAAGACCCCAATCCTCTTAATCATGTCTGGCTTCATTTTCATAACACTAGGAAAAAGGCATCAATAAGACATGCAAAAAAATCAACAACAACAACAACAACCCACACAAACAAAAGAAAATAAAAAACAAACAAGCAAGAAAACAAACAACAAAAAACCCCCAACAAAACAAAACCAAAAGAGCCAAGACACTGAACCTCCTGTGTATGTTCACACCCTGCAGTACGGCAAGGAAACAGGACAGGCCAGCAGGAAGCAGATCTGCCTCTTTACCTCTAGGCTTTTCTTGTCCATTTTAAAAATCTTTCTGGACCTTGCTACTTCACATGTAAAATTACAGCTTGAAGTATTGCTTTTGTCTTTTATTCACATGAAATTAAATTATGTCAATGAATGATTGTTAGGGACTGGGATAACATAATGATGGGAAAAATACTACTAGTTTTTTGAATCTATAGTCTACTCAGATAAAATCAAACTTAATGTAAGAATATCAAAGATTTTTTTCTAAAATTACAAATGTTGGACAGTAAAGAATTTAAGATATGTATAATTAAACCCCTTGGAGGACCTTGGCTGAAAACCAACATAGAATTGTTCATTCTCATATTTCTATACTGGACTGGAGAGTACCAGCTTTCCCATTTTTCTCATTCAGCCTGTCTTTCTCAAGAAGGTATTTCAATGCTTTAATCCTGTTTCTTTCGTAAATGATAAGATCAGTGTTTGTAAAAAATGGCACAAGTCCAGAGCACAGCTCCACTTGTTTTTGTCTGAAAGGTTACCAGGATAGTGCCCCACTGTGCTGACAAATGTGACCAAGCCATTGCTGCCAGGAGCAGTCCATGCCTTGGTTAAACCTCCAGTTACAACTGTTGCTGAAAAATGCAGAGCTGAGGAAACCGCATGCTAAAGTTACTTGTCACAAAACAAGCCATTAGCTCTAGTTTTAGATGTAATAGCACTAGCAATGTATTTCAAGTCTGGGGATATGTTCAGCTCCTTTTATTTTGCCTTGGAAAATCATGTTGCAAGAAATTACTTAGTCTAGCTGAGACTTAACAAAGCAGTTCTTTATATTTCATGTTGTCAAAAATGATGTTGAAGGAAAAAATATTCAGCAGAAAAGAGGCTGTGCCCTTTCCTAATGGTTGTTTCCCTCAGAAAAGAAGTTGTTGAATGCAAGGATTTGCCATTCCACAGCTCTCCAGGAACTTCGGGATCATGGATCTAGTTGCTGTTAATTAATGGGAGACGCTGCCCTGTGTGAAAGCAAGTCCTGCTGGCAGCAGGAAAAGTTCAGCTAATTCCGTTTTTGCTCTTTCCCTCTTCAAAGTTTCGTGATTTTGTGAATGACTGCAATTACCATTTTGAAATCAGTAAGAATCAAAGATTTCATGTTTCATATAGACCACTGTTATTAGAACAAAAAACAAACAAAACACTGTAATAAGTACAGTGGTGTGAAGTGAAACAGCTATGTTACTACTGGAAATCTGTTGTGATTATCAAGCAGTTAGAATGTCTTGGGATTATTCTCAATTAATTTGACATATATAACATTTGACTTATACAACATTCATTCCCTTTACTGTACAGACAGATATTTCCACAGCAGCCAGTAAAATTAAGCTGTCCATAAACCTGCAGGCTCTGCTCTCATATGCAGTTTAATTTGCCAATAAGAATAATGCAGTTTCCTGAGTATGAATGACTCGGGGCTTGCTGGGTCAAGGTGTGCACAGACAAAATCACACCTTTCTGGTCATTACTAGCTGGGATCAGCATTTTCTGATTATTACTGTGTAATTAGTTAATAAGGCCCCTTTCAGAGTCGAAGAGAACAGTTTCTCTGAGCACAACGTGCGCTGCATTTATCATGGATTTATTCATTGTGGGTGAATCTGATTCCCATTTAAGAAGATATATTCTGGGAACTTTACATATCTATTGTAATGTTTCTCTTGTTTCCAACACTTCAAAAACAAAAGATGGTAACAATTAGCAATTATTTTAATCTGAAGCAAATATTCAAGAAGCAACTTATATTGGGCCCAGTGTTTTTGCTTGAGCATAAAAAAGTAGAAGTGAGGGAGGAAATTGATATTTCAGAGCAAGAGATTTGCATGTGGGACTTGGAGAAGATGACATATTCTAAACAATGTATTTTCACTTTCTGTTGTACAGAAATTGAGATCTATTTAAATTCATATCTACTATTAAATTCCTATTTACTACTAATGTATTTTTAAATAATTGTTTTGAAGAACAGCTAGTCCTGAAAACTAATTATCTCAAGTTGTTTCAGTATAATGCATATGTTGCATGGCCAAGTCTAAGTTGCCAGGCCAAGGGATTTGCAATTCCAAGCATCTTAACATCAGTGCTTTTCTTGTCAGACTGTAGAGTAAATTAATTGAACAGAATATTCACAAATATTCTATTGATAAGACAGAGAGACCCCATTGTGATCAGGTGAAATTTTTATACAATCTTAAATGAATATTCACGGATAGGCTGGGGGTAGTGATGGTTGGTTTTGGTTATTTGTTTTGTTTTGCTCGGGTTTTCTCCTCAGCAGTACTTGGCCCAGATCAACTGATCAACTTCCCAAGTTAAAAAACAGATCCTACTCATTATTCTGCAAAAGTTTGATGAATTTATGTCCTGTACAGCCAGAATTGCTTCAATCCATAATTAGTAGCAACCTGACCTTTTCCATTCTTAAAGGGGTCTTTTACAAGTTACCAAGGCCAACAGTTGTCAGCATCCTGAAACAGAAATTATGACTCCCTTACTGATATTGCCTGACCAATGGAGCTGTTATATGTTTGTAAAAGCAATGAACACAGTACCTCTCTCAAGAACAAGAGTACTCTGTTTTAAATTATAAATCGCTGAAGTTAATAGGAACACCTTTTTGGCCTTTTCTGAAATAACAGAACCTGAAGAAGAGGTTGAGTAGGGAGAGTGAGCCTAGTAAGGGGAGCCTGACAGAGGACTGCTTCTCACTGGAGAAGGGAAGGCACCTCAGAGCTCCCTTCTGCTTCTGGGCAGGTCACTGAGAAGATGGACCCATGCTTTCTGCAACCAAGCAAGGCAGCAGGATGAGAGAGTATGTGTCTAAGCTGAAACAGGAGGAGCCCACATAATTTACAAAGGGAAACCTTTTTCCCTGTAGGGATGGTCCAGTGTAGAGCAAGTGGTTAAGAGAGACAGTGGGGTCTGTGTTCTTGGAGCTTTCAGGATTGGTCTGGAGAAAGCCCCAAGCCACATGATCTGACCTTCTTGCTGCTGCTGTTGTGAGCAGATGGCTGCACTGGGTACCTCCTGCCATCTCTTCCAGACTAGGTTACAAAAGACACCTTTAGAAAAGACACAGGGGCACTCCTCTGCCATGACTATTTGGTTAAAGCCATGCAGTCTCTTCCAGTCCTATCCATGTAAGATTCTTTTCTATTTATTCACTCTGTTTTTTAAACCAATTTATGGTTTGAAAACCTTGCTAGCCCATTTTCCACTCGATGTCTGACTCATGCTGTGACACACTCATGTCATACTTTTCAGTATCTCAAAACTTACTTAGGAAACTGCTCTCTCTCAAAAGCTAAGAGATTCAAGGTGTTTTATCTGGTATTGCAAACAGTATTTCTTTTTACATATACATACATACATATATATATCTATTCATATACATATACATATATATATATATATATACTTGCATAAACACACACATACACACACACACCTGATTAACTGTTCAACATATTCTGCTTTCTTTATATGTATCAAAATTATCAATCTTTAAAACTCAACTGGATCCCCAGGTGCCACAGAGCTCATACTGTAAGGTTGATGCAGTATGTATTTGCATTTGTAGTTAGGTCAAAAGAGTGTTTCTTTTGTGATTGAATTTTCACAGCTAGGGGATTACCTCAGTGCGGATTCTGCTGTGCATTTCTGCTCTCTGCTGATTTCTCAAATGTGCTGTATCTTGTTTACAGTCTTCTGCTGCTATCGTGCAAACTTGCTCTGTAATTGAGTCTGTTTCATGTTTTAGCTCATTGCTTAGGTTACGAGCAAGCTGCTCTGTACTGGAGCTCTAGCAACTGCAGATGATGATTTTTTTTAGATTTCAGACAATATTTTTCCTATTATCTTATAAATATACTCCAATAAGCCAGCACTTTGAAGATATTATAGAACACTCATTTTTCAATTGTGACTTTACAAAGAAGAGCCAAGCACAATTTACCCCACCATTCAAGACTTCAAGTTATCTTTACTTTCTGCCACTCTGTAATGAAACCCACTGTCTGGGAAAACTTGTTTTCCAAGTTCAATGGATAAGCTGTTTCTCCAGCTACAGCTAAAGAGCATTGACTCTGGAAAAAGGAAGACAGAGAGAAAGGAGCATGGAGCCTACAGATAGCTGGGAATAACACCACAAAGACCTTAACCTTTGAGATTAGCTGTATCTTCTTGTCTGCAAAGCAAAAAACCTTCACTAAGCATTTGTGCAGATTAAAGAACAGCAGTGGCAGATGTGTTGCCATGGTAGATACAAGATGGCTCATTTTCTGTCGGCTGAATCTCCTACAATTGATTATTTGATTTTCCACTATTTTGCCTGAGATTGCTATCAAATTAAGCCACCATCTGTCATTCTGTTCGCTCTGGCTGAAGTGTGGACAATGTTGCAGACCTTCCAGGCATCAGACATTTTCTCTGGCCTCTGCTAGAACCCATTTCTATATAAAATCAACTGTCTAGAACATTCCATAGAAAATTTACTTCATGACTTGGGAAAAAGTTACCTGGCCCTGCTGTCTCTAGAATTTATCTGCTATAAGATTAGTGCGCTTCTTCTTCTGCTGGCCTTTTCATCTTTGTCAGGAAAATATTTCAAGTTCCTCATCTTGCCTTTTTCCAGATACAAAGTAGTAAATTATATAAAGGTTGCTCCTAATGAGATAGGAAGAGGTGTTCATTAAACAGGTGCCCTTCTTGATCTCATTATTTTTTTTCTTAATATATTTGAATGGAAGTGGTTTTGTTCTTTGCCCAGTCTGCCATCAATCCTTATGTAACATATTAACTTCCCTTGTTAGACCTTCCTATACTCTGAGCTAGACAACATATTAACATGACAGCATATTTTACCTATTCCTCATTGTTTCTTCTATCAGGACCATATTTATTCAACATAACCATTTGACCAAAAAAATTTCTCTGTCTTGATGGCAGCTTTTTGACCATCTAAAACTTTTCTCAAAGAATCTCAATGTTTATTCTTGCTCTTTCTTTTTTTTGTATGGTCCTTTCTTGCAAATAAAGCTTTCTAAAATTATCCTCATATGCAATAGAAGAACTGTCTGCTTTTCATCACTGAAACTGTCACTAATCCATTCTTGCCTTACAGGATTCGGAACAGGTAAAAATGTTAGACCTTGAAGACTCCAAGTGGGAATGTGTACAATGAAACCTCAGGGAAAAGAAAATCAACTTTTTCTCAATTATCTTTTAACACTAAATAAAGTGTGTGAACATTTACAGAAAGCTTAACACCCCCACCAAAACAACAAAAAAAAAACCAACCAAAAACTAAACAAAACCCAAACAAATCAAACCTAGAGAGGTACCACTTAGCAGTCTGAAGGGATGAACAGATGGGATAGGAACAGAACAGACAGGACCCAGCAGCATTAGGTAGCACTGAAGCTGAAGACAGAAATTTCAGAATAGTGACGTAAGACAACAGTCTCATTATCTATGCAGATACTCTTCTCACTGGTTTACAGTGTTCAATCTTCTCATTTGTGTCAAACATGAAAAAAAAAAGAAGAGCTAAAAAGGGAAAATCAAACCAATTCATAGGTGATTGAACTAATATTCAGTCCTTTTTGTCTGTGTGTGTGTCTGTGTCTGTGCTCTGGACTGTAGTTTAAAGTCTCTAAGGTGAGCAATGGTTCCTGTGACACATGCTGTAATTGTTCCACCTGCGTTATACCTGTTTTATTTCTCTTAACCAGGTTAAAAGCAATGCTTTTAACATTCTAGACATGTAATTCCTCCCACTAGTTGTCTGTAATGTCAATTATATTAAGTGACTTCTTTAAAATAAGAAATTTTGAATTCTTTTTGCTTCTTGCTGCAATTTCTACCAATTGGAATGCTATTTCTTTGCACTTTTTCTATAATTGTAGGTCAATTTGTTTGTGATTTGCTGAGATAATGTCTATGTTATATTTGTCTTATTTACATAATCCCTTCTATTTTTAAAACACTGCCTTCCTTAGTGCTCCACTTCCTTCCATTCCAAATAATTACTGCTGCAGCACAAGAAATACTGGTCACCCAGTCTTTAAAAAAACTTTTCTGTTTAGGACTCTGGCAAAACCCATTTTACTCTATTAATATGAATAATAATGTGTCTCCATTATTTCTGTCCTGTGTCTGTCTCACACTTGGGGACAGAAAACATGGAGCCAAGTTATTTTCTCCCACCTGTCTAGTTTGGTTTTATACTGTATTGGTTCCAGAGTGGACCATCACTAGCAGTGCCCTTCTGCAAGTGTTCATAATACTCTCTAGTTCCTGGAACTCAAGTCAAAGAGTCAGCATTTGTGCTCTTCTCCTCCAAAGAGACTGCATGCATTACCTTGTTCTTGAGCCACCAAGAGGAAAGGATGCCTGCAAGGTAATATTCTGAGTCGTTTTATTGGGTCGGACTGAGGTAAAGCTCACAGCCCTTACAGTGCTGCAGTTTGCATTGGTAGCTGGTGTTGATAAGAGACCAGTGTTTTGGCTACTGCCAAGCAGTGCTGTCTCTCCGACATTCCCTTCCCCACCAATAGGGGTGGGGGTGGGCAAAATCATGGGAGGGGACACAAACAGGCCAGCTGACCCAATTCAGCCACGCTGCCTATCTTTATTTTGCGAAGTCTGAGAACATGTTCAAACAAACAATGACCATGAATGAATATAATTCCTTCTCTCTGCTTGGGGTGAATTTGACTATAGATGATCCTTTACTGCATGCTCCCATGGCTTTTGCCAATCCTTATATAGGCTTCCTGATACTATTAATAATATTAGCCAACACCATTGCTACATTACGGAATTAATGGAATTTGTCATCACCCTGGTACAGAAGGCAATAACCCTTGGGTGAGAAGTTGTTAAAATCTGCCCTGAGGCATCCTGTTCCTGGGTGGAATGGTGTATGGAGGGATTTGGGCAGGTTCCTAGGGTGGTTATCTCCTCTCATTGCCTGGGAGTTTACTCCCGCAGAGGTAAACAATCCTTAAAAACTGGCCCATTGACTGGCAGAAGGATGCCTTGTTAACTCCCAGGAGTGCAAGCAGCTTCTCACCCTGTACTGGGGGCTGGCCTGGGCTTACCAGGCCTCTGTTCAATGCTCTCAGAGGTCTGTGGTTGAGGCAGGAACACAAACTGTGTTTGAGGACACTGTGGCTAAGACAGGGACACAACCTACAACAACTACGGCTGAGGCAGGGATGCAAACCAGAACAACTAGAGCTGAGATAGGAACCCAAGCCACAGCAACTACAGTAACTGTCCCAGTGGTGAAAAACTAAAAGCGGACAAGGCAAGTTTCAGGCCCATACCACCGATTACTGAGGGAAAAAGAAGAAGAAGAAGAGGAGGAGGGGCCAGATCAAGAGGCAGGTCAGTGAAGGATTTGAAGGGAGTGAAGCAAGTTAAACAGGAAACCAAACTTACTTGGTCCCTGACCTTATCAGAACTCCGAGACCTGCAGAAAGATTCCAGCCACCAGCCAGGTGACCAGATTTCTGCATGGGTGCTGTGATGCTGGGACAATGGGGCCTATAGTCAGCAGTTAGAAGGCCATGAAGCCCAACAGCTGGGATCCCTTGCCAGGAATTGGGAAATTGAAAGACGAATTGCAAAGGAAGGAGCAATTTGCAGCCTTTGGAGTTGGCTTCTCTCAAGCACGAGGACAATATATCCTTTTAAGGAAGATCTTGTGAAATCCCTTGGGAAATGGACCAATGTGGATGCAGGTATCCAGTACCTGAGAGAATTAGCAGTGCTGGAAGTTGTCTACAGTGATCTAAAAGATGATATTGTCTCTAAGGGTCCCGAGGATGTCCCTTGTCATTTGCCATGTGGAGGAAGTTGGTTCAAGGCGCCCCTGCTCATAT
Organism: Petroica traversi; assembly: GCA_025920805.1. Taxonomy (NCBI): domain Eukaryota; kingdom Metazoa; phylum Chordata; class Aves; order Passeriformes; family Petroicidae; genus Petroica; species Petroica traversi. The sequence continues at coordinate 9,142,107 of JAHLSL010013733.1, forward strand.
TCCAGCAGCCTGCTAACACTGTAATGGATACTCCAGCTGAAGAGGTGATGTCCTCCTGGCTCTGAAATGTGGAAGAAACTCTGGGTACTTCCTCACCCCTGTGAGCCACCACCCTGTCTTTCAGGGAAAGCCCAAGAGATCGCTGCTCTACAACCCGAGTCAGAGAGAAGGGAAGCCTCAAGAACAAACCCTTAATGAACTCTGGTTCTTTCTGTGTGAGCATGGGGAAGAGATGAGGAAGGGGGATGGTGAACACACCTCTAAGCTGAGTGCCTGGGTCTGTGGACTGACGGGGAAGAGACCTGCTAAGAAGGGACCATCCAAGAAGACCATCAGTGTAGTTGCTACAGAGAGACCAGAAGACACTCAGCAATCTCTCAGATATAAGAAAATTAAAACCATGTCCCACAGTGCTGATGAGGGATTGTCTGGTTTGGCATCAGCAAGGTCAGACAGTGAATACTCTGACCAGGAACAGGAATAGAGGGTCCCTGCCTTCGGCCAGGAGGAGGACAGGGATGACCAGGTATACTGGACTGCGTGGATTCGATGGCCTGACACACTGGATCCACAGAAGTACAAAGCTTTAGTGGGTACCAGTGCACAGTGTACACTGATGCCATCGAGACACAAGAGTGCAGAACCCATCTGGATCTCCGGAGTGACAGGGGGATGCCAGGAGTTGTCGGTAATAGAAGGTGACGTGACCTAACAGGGGACAGATGGCAAAAGCATCCCATTGTGACTGGCCCAGAGGCCCCTTGTATCCTTGGGATTGACTACCTCAGGAGAGGGTACTTTAAGGATCCAAAAGGACATCGATGGGCCTTTGGTATGGCTGCAGTGAACACAGAGAAGATCAAACAGTTATCCACCCTGCCTGGCCTCTCAGAAGACCCCTTCATTGAAGGATTGCTGCAGGTGGAAGGTCAGCAAGTACCAATTGCTACCAGGACAGTGCACCAGAGGCAATATCATACAAATCAAGACTCTGTGACTCCTATCCCTGAACTAATTCATCACCTGGAAAACCAAGGAGTTATCAGCAGGACCAGGGCTGTGGCGGTGAGACCACCAAATCCTAACCACTAGACCACCAGGGCACACATTTTATGGCTAAGTGGAACCCCAGATAGGATTGAGTCAGACAATGGCACACATTCTCGAAATAATCTTATTAACTCCTGGGCAAAGAGGCATGGCATTAACTGGATATATCATATTCCCTACCATCCACAGACCTCTGGGAAGATTGAAAGATATCATGGACTGTTAAAAACTATGTTAAGGGCAGTAGGTAATGGGATTTTGAAGCATTGGGATGTGAACTTGGCAGAAGCCACTTGGCTAGTCACAACTAAGGGATCTGGTAACCACCTGGGTCCAGCTCAAACTAAGCCCTTAGACACTGTGGAGGCAGACAAAGTTCCTGTACTACACATAGGGAAGTGGCTGGGGAAGTCAGTGTGGATTTCTTCATCCATGGGGAAGGGCAAACCCATTCGTGGGATTGTCTTTGCCCAAGGACCTGGATGTACTTGGTGGGTGATGCGGGAGGATGGGGAGATCCAGTGTGTTCCTCAAGGAGATTTAACTTTGGGGTAGGAATAATATATACTGTAAGTTGTATATCGCAGGAGGTGAAGTAACAGAAGGGACATAAGCTGATGGAGAATGACCTTCGATGAGGAGCAAGAAGATGATAATGATCAAGGATCGTGTCAGTGCTCAACCATCAAGTATACTACTCCTCCTGTGCAGACCCCACATCCTGCTGGAATGGAAACCACCTGGAGGGATGTGAAAGGACAGGACATAGTAGTTAATGTTATAGAGATGGTTTAAGGATGTAGCATAAACTGCATGTGGGATTATGAAAGGATTTTAGGAATGAGAATATAAATGTTATATGGGATCTGAGCATGATGCAAATGGTATGGAATAAGGGGTGGAGAGTGTATTGGGTCAGACTGAGGTAAAGCTCACAGCTCTTACAGTGCTGCACTTTTTATTGGTAGCTGGTGTTGATAACAGACCAGTATTGTCCCTTTGATATTCCTTCCACCACCATTGGGGATGAGGGTGGGCAAGATCCTGGGTGGGGACACAAACAGGCCAGCTGACCCAATCCAGCCAAAGGGATATTCCATACCATATGACATCAGCTCAGATAGAAAAGTGAAGGAAGAGAGGAGGAAAGGGGGCATCAGTGATCCTTCAACGTTTACCTCCCAGAGCAACCACAACGCATGCTGAAGCCCTGCTTCCCAGGAAGTGTCCGAACATCGCTGCTGATGGGAAGTAGAGACTGCTTGGTTTTTGTCTCTTTAGCTCTTGTGCGTGCAGATCTCTGCTTGTTTTCTTCTTTATTTTGCTGTAATAAACTGCCTTATCTCACCTGCTGGGTTTTCTGTATTATTTGCTCCCCTGTCCTAGTGGGAAGGGGAGTGATAGGGCGACTGACGGGACACCCAGCACCTAGCCAGGGTCAACCCACTCCAGTTGTTAACTGAGTTTTACTTCTTCACAGACAAGTTTCTTGGCAGTTGACTTACCAACAACCATATGATTTCTCCGGCCACATTGAAAACTGTTTCTAATTCTCATCTTGTCTAGGAGTCTCCAGTCTGGACTGTACATGACTACGAGTACTGGGCCATATCAGAAAACAGTGTGGTTTTCATCCAGTCTTGTGGAAATTTCTGAATAACACCAAGAACTTGAAGTGACATTATTTTGACATTTAAACAGTTGGGTTTTGAAAGGTTTTTTTGATCTGGATTGGTTTTGTAGAGTAAAGGATTCTTTAAGACCAATAAAGGACTCCCTTGGTTGTACGGTTGAGGACAAGAAGGTCACAGTTTTTTCCTACAGCTTGAGAAACATAAGGTGCCAGTGGGGTTCTCCACATGAAACTGCAGAGAACATCTTTGTTATTTATGCATAAGCAAACACAGAGATGTTAGCAGAGTTAAAAATCTAACCATAAGATGCTATAGTGATATTTTGTTCTTAATATTTTGTTCTTGACAGGGGATAAACCAGTGCAATCAAAGGCATGATAAATGTAGTTAGTTCCTATATTTGGACAGCGGCTGCTAATTAACCTTCAGAGAAAATATTTCCTTCAGATGGAGGGACTTCAATATTTGTTCTAAGATCCATGCAGGGAAATTTTTATTTTAGTTAATCTGATGACACCTTCACTGAATTCTGAGCTGCATCTGGGTTTATGAGAAGGCTGGAACCATGATTATTTTGTAAGCAAATGGTGATGTTGCAGCACTATTTGTGAAGTGTGGTCTTGAGCAGCAGAGAAGTGAAAGGGAAAGAACTGAGCATAAATGAATACAAAACAGGAAGCACCCAAAATTACACCTTGAAGTTACATTTCAAATGGGCAAGTCTGTGCCATGTATTCTGATTGGCAGGCTATGTCCCCTTTCACACAGGGAAAGGGAACACATACACCTGATGCTGTAACTGCTCTAAACTCAGCATCTTCATCTTGAGCTACACTGCTGTTCGCCAGCCTCAAAGTTCCCAAAAGTTTTTGGGGAAAGTGGAGGAAAGTGGAGAGGAATGAAAAGAAGGAAGAGGAGAGAAGGGGGGAAAGATACAGGAACTCTCCAAGAGCTTGAAGTGCTGGCGTGAAGATTTCCTCACGTGCTTACTTAGGAACAGATCGCAAAGCAGCCTCTGTCCAGCCTGGGGTCCCTTCTGGACCTCAGAGCTGAAGTGAGTCACATCCCTGTGCCTCAGGGCACCGAGCAGGCGGAGTTTTCCTACCTGGAAAGCCCTGGATACCGGAGCAGAACAGGAGCCCCAGCGGGACGCGGTGGAGCCGCAGCCCAAACGTGCTCTGGTCGCGCAGGGAGCAGGCAGGGAGCGGGCAGGGAGCAGGCAGGAACAGGAAGAGAACAGGCAGGGAGCAGGTAGGGAACAGGCAGGGAGAAGGCAGGGAGCAGGTAGGGAGCAGACAGAGCAGGCAGGGAGCAGGAATGGAGCAGGAATGGAGCAGGAAGGGAACAGGAAGGGAACAGACAGGGAGCAGACAGGGAGCAGGCAGGAAGCAGACAGGGAGCAGACAGGGAGCAGGCAGGGAACAGGCAGGGAGCAGACAGGGAACAGGCAGGGAGCAGGCAGGAAGCAGACAGGGAACAGACAGGGAGCAGGCAGGAAGCAGACAGGGAACAGGCAGGGAGCAGGCAGGGAACAGGCAGGGAGCAGACAGGGAGCAGACAGGGAACAGGCAGGGAACAGGCAGGGAGCAGGCAGGAAGCAGACAGGGAACAGGCAGGGAACAGGCAGGGAACAGGCAGGGAGCAGGCAGGGAGCAGGCAGGAAGCAGACAGGGAACAGGCAGGGAACAGGCAGGGAACAGGCAGGGAGCAGGCAGGGAGCAGGCAGGAAGCAGACAGGGAACAGGCAGGGAACAGGCAGGGAACAGGCAGGGAGCAGGCAGGGAGCAGGCAGGAAGCAGACAGGGAACAGGCAGGGAACAG
>JAHLSL010013733.1:9146711-9174466 GCA_025920805.1 Petroica traversi
GGTCAAGCACCGCCCAAGGCGCTCAGGCTTGGTTTACACTCCTCAAAAATCCACGAGTCCAAACTCGTCCACTTTCCAAAAGTCACATCCCCTGCGCACACCAGGAAGGAGGCGGCGACCCCGAGCGAGCGCCCGCGAAGGCGTGCGGGCTCCAGGGGTCCGCGCAGGGAGTGCCAGAGCAAAGAGCAGAAAGCGCCGGAGCCTGGCGGCTGCAGAAGCCCAGCTGTGTGAGGTGCCACCAGGTGGGCGATCTGCTCAGCCTGGTGGCAGAGGTGAGGGAAGTGGAAAGGCCAAGAATGATTAAGGGAGTCTGAGGAGGAGACTGGCTGGTGGAGCCGTACTGTACCATCCCCTAGACAGGCACATCCACCACCCACATCTCAAGAAGCAATGGATCTCCCACCCGCTCACGACCAAGCTGAAGGAGGGGAACTCAGAGGAATTTATTGGTTCTAAACTTTTGGAAGACATAGCCTCCAGGAACAATCTGTTCAGTTCATAGTATTTCATAATAAATCAGCTTTTAATGTGGAATATAATTTGATAAGCTATTTTTTTTCCTTTGTACCCAGCAAATTCAAGGTAATTCATCAAATATAAAGTTTTAAATTCTTCTACATGTAATTTTTCTGTTTTCCCGTTTCCATTTAAATGTTGCTTTGATGCAAAAAATATGAATTTCCTTTGAGACAGGGCACACAGTGTTTACATTTGTGTAGGCAGCAATTGAACTAGCTTAGCATAGTTATGTGGCCTTATTTAATCTTGTGAAGACATTGTATGCATCCTTCTGTTAACAAGAATTATAAAATCTAGTGAGGGAACTAGAGAAGTGAAAGTCCTATAGCAGAAGAAAATTCACATATAATTACAGCTTCACAACATAAATCAAGTTTTCATTAGCAAAACAAAAAGAGAACAAGAGTAAAATGCATGACAATACAAATGAATATTTCTTTTGTGGTATTGGTATGGTGTTTGACATCAATTCATCCTGAACACACCATGTAGATCAGGCTTTTGACTCTGTCTGGTGTAATTTGAGCATTATGGAATGTTATACACAATAACACTGGCTCAGTGGGGTGTGTCTTTGCCTGTGCTGGAAACCACCGCAGGCCAAAGCAACAATACCAGATTGCTTCAAACAAGCAGTTCTAAAACTGAATGAACTTTAACCTTCGCCTCTGATTAAGCCAGTTCTGAGAAAGCATGAATGTACAAGTAGCTGTAACCCTGAGTATGGCCGGAGCCTGTGCAGTCCACAGCAGTGATGCAGAGGGTGAGCCAGCAGCAGCACTGCCCTTGCCTTCCTTTTGGGAGGAAAATTAATCCACAAATACCAGAGGTTTATGTCCAAAAAGGAGACAGAGGAATCCTGGAACTTTATTTGAATAAAGGGAGAGGCCATGGGGCATTTCCCATGGGGTCTCTCAGATTTTTGGAGGATGCAGCCTCCCTTTTAGCCCAATTTCCCAGCCACATGTCCCTCTCTCTTTCCCCATTGGCTGAGGTATTCGAGATGCACAGACTTTCCAAAAATGCCTTATACCTAAGACCCTCCTCTAATGTATAATCCTGCCACACATTTGTCCTTCTGTTGTGTCACTCAGTGGAATTCTTTATGGAATTTATGGTTCTTCTCATTGTTTCTTTCATCTTCTAATATTCAATTTTATTTATCAGCAGACCGACCTTTGGTTTGTTTGTAAATGCAAATCTCCCTTGTTCCATTCATCAATCAGTGGAATCCTCCCTATTGTTTCTTTTATCTCTCAGTGCTCGTTTTACCTACTGGCAAGACCCTCAGGTTGTTTGTAAAGACAAGTTCCTCATTCCTTTCACTTTGAGTTTTAACACTGCAGGGCTGGCTTGGGCCAGGGAGCAGCATCTGGAGTGCTCTAACATACACAGCTTGCAGTGCTTCTAACAGAGAGTGTACTCTGACTGCTCTTGTTCTATCTGGGGAGTTGATGTAAGTGGCTTAACTCTGGGGTCTTTGGCATTAAAGCTGTCTGTCACTCCAGGGAAAACTCCTGCTTCCAGAAGGGCAGCTTTCTGGCCTTTTCTGAGAATACAGCACTGTTCCCATTGCAATGGGATTAGCCGGATTCTGATTAGGTGTCCACAGTAATATCAACAGTGAAGATAACAAATACTACATATGGCAGAAAAGAAAAAGAAAACCTGATAGAATTCCTACCATTATATTTTCCCTGTCTTTATCCATTTAAAGCACTATGGCTTTCCAGAAAGATTTCCAGGCGAAAGCAGAAGTTTGGCACTTGGTTTGGTTCCTAGCACTGAGGGTTGTGCCAGGCTGTAGGGCAGTTCAGAGTTTATTAGTCCCTGCCAGGGAATTCAAGAAATGAGGGGAATCAGGGGCCATGCTGGGAGGATGGCAAATGCCTTCACTCAGCCTCTTCATGTCCACAGCTGGAGATAATCACAGGTAGGATGTCTGCATCTGAACCTCTTCAATGAAATGGTGTAGCATTAAAGCGTGAGAATACTGCACTTCAGACTTAACTCTTCTTTAATAACAAAAATCCCCAGTGAATCTCTTCAGACTTAAGCAGAAACATCCAATGAACAGTGTTTTAAAGTGTTACAGAAACCTATGGAAAACATATTGCATGCATCTTCCGTCTTCCTTTCATCCATTTTCGTTTTCAAACCCAGAGTGAAAACAACATTTCCCCTGTATCGCGAAAGCACAACAGCCCTAGGACACTATTTGATGCAATTATTTTAGAGAAGCTCTTTGCTTCTGCTTTTGGGTGGATTGCAGTGTAGGTGTTTTAAGGTTAGTGCCTGCATTTAGGCTGGTGGTGAAGGTTGTAGAGAGGGACAATGCAGAGAAGGATGTCTTGAGATAAGCTGTGCAGAGAAAAATGTGGCTCACGTCTTTTTAGTTTCTGTGAAAGAAACATGAAAATAAGTTTCTTAATTAAATGAGTAGAAGTATCCATATCCATAACTAAGTACATAAATAGAAGTCTTGAAACATTCTTAAAAACCCTTCTCAGGAAGAAGGACTTAACTGGAAGTTACTGGAAATTCAGAGGAAGGAAAGTTACCCAAGCTGTTTAAAATCCTAAATCTTATTTATGGTCTCTTAAAATAGGCTGATTGTGAGTGTTCCTCATAATAAATAGATGTATTTTGTTGTGCTGTCAGATCATCTCAGGGGAAAGATACCAGAATCTTAAAAGCAATCACAATCTGGTTATCAGTTGCAAACTCTATTGATTTATTTTTAAATGAAAATGTAACTGGGAAGGTACAATATTTGCTTTTAAAAGATGACAATTTTACTGTCTTGTGTGGGCTGAGAATAAAAGAGGCAGCTGATGGAAAGTCTGTGGATCTGATTGAAGAATGGTACAGAAAATAATTCCTACATGAGCTGAAGCATAGACAAATAGCCCAGTTTGGTGTGTTTGTGATGGCTGTTAGTTGATCTGGGACCAGAGAGGGAGCAGGGATTAATAATGTTTTATTGCTGTTTAGGGAAATTTTAAATGGAGCCACTGTGATACTTTACTGGTTAAAGCTTCATCAGGGAATGACAAATGACTCTTTTAGATAGTGAGTAAAGAGGCAAGAGCTTGCAGATGGGTTTTGCATATCAGCTGGGAATTGGTACCTCTAGGGCTAACGTGTTTGTGGTGCAGGCACAGAAGACTATTTCATTAGACACCTTTTCAAGTCACACAGACTGGAGAAAAATGTTCAGGAAAGAACGTGTATGTCTTTGAGAGAAATTTGCAAACAAGCAGCACAGTTCAATGGAAGTTAAAGAAAAAAAAAACCCAACCAAAACCAACCCAAAACTTTCTCTCCCCCCTGCTCCCCCTTCCCCTCCAAACTGCCAGACACATACTTAACTGCTGCTAGAAGAGCTGGAAACTCATCTCAGAAATGTCAAGCACAGACATTCCACAGATGCTTTTTCATGTCTCCAACAATGAGAAAGGAAGGAAAAGCAAAAAGTGTAGATTTTGGGACATAAAGAGTCCAATGTTGAGCTGCCTTGAAGGGTTCAGAAGCACAGCCTGTTCACTGATTCCTTTCTGAGGTCTACTGAGTCACTCTGGGAGGGGGTGTGTTTGTCTGTCATCATCCCATCTGATCTTTTTGGTCCCACAAAGAGAGGGGACATAGGACAGTGCTCTTCTCCTGACCTCTTCCCTCATGGCAAACCATAACTTTGTGGGTTTACAAGGATGGGAGGTGCCTGGTGGACCTTAAGTTCACGAGGAGAGGAGAGGAGAGGAGAGGAGAGGAGAGGAGAGGAGAGGAGACGAGAGGAGACGAGACGAGAGGAGACGAGAGGAGACGAGAGGAGACGAGAGGAGACGAGAGGAGAGGAAGAGGGAGAGGTGCTCCTGTCAGGCTTCTCAGCTGGTGGATTTAATCATTACTCTTTTGCACCAACTTGCTCCTAGAACTGCGGTGGTATTACAGCATTCTGATGGAAAAGACTACCTCCAACTCTTCTAAGAGAACTGCAACATGCAGACTTGCTGACAGCCTGTTTCATCTCTAAATTTAATTAGTTCTACAAGGAGTGGTATAAGGCAGTGCAGAAATCAGTCTTTTATTATCCCATAGTCAGACTTCTGGATATGAAGCTCTAAACATAGACTAAAAAGCCTCACTAGGACACTGAAGAAATTGGTATTTATGAACAAATGAAAGGGTAAAAGATTAAGGTAAAACTTAGCTCTAACAATTGCAGGGTGCTTATTTTAATTAAAATAAAGAACAAAAACAAAGGCATGCCATTTAAAATGAGCTTCCTAGGAGCAAACAAGTGCACGTGAGACATAATAGCTAATGAAAAGGATAGCCTGCTGCTGAATAATAAAAATTTTGACTCTTCTAAATCATCCTTTAAACATTCCTTCAGGAGGGATTATCAAAGAAAAAAAACCACAAAAAAACCCCCAAAAACCCCAAAAAAACCACCAACCATCCAAACAAAAAACTAGGTGTCTTGAAGCACTTTTTTCATTCAAGTATAAGAAGATGCAATCCAGGGAAAGCATAAAAGAGCATTTTATTTCCATTTTGATACTTTCAAACTTCATGTTAAAGTATATAAAATTTTGTAAAAATACAGATACAAATAAGAAGCAGATATTTATTAAAACATCTGAAATGGGTTTGTATTTTCCATAGGTCTGGTTCTCCTTTTGTGGAGGTTTTATATCAGAAAACCTTATTCACGTCCATATATTTTCACATACAAGAGAGACATTCAAATTTTTCACTTTTCTTGAAGACCTAAACACACTTTGGAGAGCATTTGGGAGACTCAGGTAGCTTTTCCATGTGTTTTAGAGAGAATGACTTCTCAATTTTTTCACCTTGTGCCATTTTACAAAGGGAAGCAGCCTGCCTCACCACAGAGAGTAGGAGACAGGTGCATGCTATAAAACTGAATCAGAATTTGCATCTCAATTTAAAGGAAAAGGTATTTGAGCTTGGTGATAGCACCAGACATGGAGAAAGTCCCACAGATTTAGTGATACTATTCATATGATTAAAATTCTTTTGTAGCTCATAAAAGAAATTAGACTCATGTTTACTATTTTGTAGCAATAGCGCAGTTAGCATTTCTTGAGGCTCCTAGGGATTGCTTTTTGATGTCAAATTCTATGTTTGATTAGTTGGGTAATAAAAGGGAATGGGAGAACAAGCCTGATTTTGTTGCTGCATCAAGTCTCAAAGATGTAGTGTATTTTCTTTTTAAATATTGAAACTCGAAGTGAGACCTGATCTACAGAAGCAGTGTCAATAGGAGTGAGTAGGTGCAGATAGCTAGCAAATCCTTAAGGTTTTTTTCGTCCAATATTGAGCATAAATCCAGGCTTATACAATCTATCACTTCAGGTCAAAATGTTATTAAAAAAATCAAAATTATGCATTACAGCTTTATGCTCTTTTAAAATTAAGCAACAGCTGCCAGATGATGAGAATTTTGGTAGAGTATCATAAAACTGCTTCAGTGAGAGCTCCCCTAGAGAAGGTCTACAGAAACATGACATTTAAATTCAGGACAAATATATGAAGTAAAAGAGGATGGTCTAAAAAGTAGGAAATGTTCTTCTGTAATACTGCTATTCCTTTTCCTAAAGGATGAAGCCCAAAAACATGCCAAAAAAAAAAGAAGAAAAAAAAGAAAAAGAAAAAAAAGAAGAAAAAATAAAAAGGAGGAGGAAAACCTTTAGCACAAATATATTGAAAGAAAAACCAAAACCCAAGCAATTTTTGGGTGACTATGGCCCAATGTGCTGAAATTAGGCAGGTTAGCTTCAGAGCACATCTACTTAGGTAGAAATTCAGGAATTAAAAACTTGAAAAGTTGAAGGATGATGGTAAATTGATTTCTGCCTAGGAAAGTCATAAATTAGGGTTAATTGGTTACCAGGCTGGGATGAACCCTGAGCAGTGCCACCAGTAGTGATACATACCTGGGCCCAGCAACCCGGCCCTTAAAGCGATCTTTGTGCCCCCACTCCACTGCTGCCGTTTTGAAGATGATCCCCGAAAATGAGGGCTGCTCTAGTGGTCTTTACAAAGCCTCTCCCCTCTGCTGGCATTGCAAGCCATAATGCTGGCATTGCACCCAAGCCCTGTGAGGGGAGGCCCTGGCCTGTGGGTATTTTCCATTTCACAAAGGCCAAGAAAACACAGAAAGTTCACACTGACACTGACATGGCAGAGAAACCCCAGGGAGAGCTGGTGCTCTCTGCCCCCCCTTCCTCAGCATCAGGGCTGGTATGTGCAGCACGTGCTCGGGGCTGTGAAACACACTGCTTCCAGCACCACGGAACCCCAGCATTCCTGAGGTTTTATGGATTTCCAGGAAGAGTAAGATTGCAGTGGGAATGGAATGAAAAGCAAGGGAGCATTGCTTGCTTTCTTGCTTTCACCCACAGGTCTTAGCTCTGCACCTGACAAGCACCTGAAAGGTATTGGCTTGGGGAGACTGATGCACAAACTGCAGCTTTTGCTCATAAAACCTCAGATTCCAAAGCAAATTCCACCTTAACGAAAACTGTAATTTTTTTCAGGAAAATAGTGTTATCTGTCATGATTGCATTTGGCAAGCCTCACTAGCTTTAAAGTTGTTATTTAGAGAGACAGTGTTTGCCAACATGATACAATTGTAGATGCAAGCCTCTTGACTTCAAAGAGGAAACAGCTTTGAAATGGCAAATAAAGTTTGGCAAATTTTGGCAACTGCTTTAACAGTGAATTATTACTGATTTTTTTTTTCTATGCAATTACTCAGTTTTTCACAAGAGCTCCTGCTGTGCAGAGACTCTGAGAAGTCTCCTCTGAGCTCAGAGACAGCAAACACAGTGGTACCACTTTCATAAGCTAAGGCAAAACCTTGGTAAAGTTAAGGCACATCTACTGCTGTCTCCTAAACTCTGACTGATTTAAAATAGACTACTCTTTGCATACTGAGCATTTGTCAGGCTGAATTGATATGTTTGGAATATTTTATTTATTTCTTTTCCTAGGAAAACTCCATGTCTGTTCAGTCCTACCTCCTGTTTGACGCCAGGGATAGGTATTTGGGGTCCAAAGTTTTCCCTCAGCCCCCTCCTTACATTGTGCCTACAAGAGTTGGCACTGCAGTTTGTTTTGTTGCTTGGAGACAGCTGCAGGAACACACAGTGGCATAAATCACACCTGACTCTGTTGCTAAGGGAATAAGACCATCTCCTGTTTTTTCTTCAGACCTAGTAGTAAGTGAGGAAAGTGAAATTTATATTCAGGATATTTAAAATATTGCTTTAATTTAAGAAAAGGAAAAAAAGGAAACCATGTAATGCGTATCTGTAACAGCTTCCTTGGGGAACAAATACTGAATTTTCATTCTTTTGGAGGTGATCACTGGAAGCATAGAATTTAAACAGGTTGTGTGATAGAGGAAAATAATTAGACACAATCTGGATTTGGGGCATAAAACTCCATAAACTTTTTGGAAGGCTTTTAAAATTGCAGAGCAGTGCCTGCTGCTCACCTGAATGTTTATGGAGTTTCAAAGGAAGGATAAAAAGCAGTTTTTGCTACTAAAAACTTGACTTTGGCAAAAATTGAACTTGAAATTGTTGCAATGCAGGGGTTCATTGACTAACCCTCTGGATGGATCTTCATTTATTATATCATTTGCCTGGCCCTCAAGCTTCAGAGCCTCACTCCAACCGTTTTAGGGCACTTGGGAAGGCAAGGAAGGCTGGTAGGGATTTGACTGTCTCTCTGAGACCTGTTTCCATTCCCCCTGGCACCAGCACAATCCATGACTAAAGTCAATCCCTGTCTTGCTCCAGTGAATGCTGGTGTGGTCATCTCTTGCCTCTGTGGTTGTAAACAGATATATACTATGTTCCAGCTATAAACTGAAGGAAATTTTTGACCAGGTTACCTAACTTAAATTTTTTTAAGACGTTGTGGAAAATGACAGAACAGTGTTATTTAAGTGAGGAGATGCATGCCACAGTGATAGTATGCAAACTCTAACATATAAAACAATATTTAACAATAAGCTGAACATGACAGTAAACAACAAAATTATTGATAGTGCAGCATTAGATTTAGATGCAGCATTAGATTTAGAATTCCTGCTGTGTGGTGACTAGCTGAACACAATGTCCCACCAGTGATGTTATCCATCTTCCTTCATTCTTTCCAAGGCATGGTAGATCTCTTCTATACCAGGAGGAATGGTGATTAAGTTCTGAGTCCATTCCTTCAGACGCCTTCCAGCAGCCAACACAGGTTGTTGTGCTGCAGTAGTTTTGTCAGCAGTGCAAGTTTCATTCCAATGGGCTGGGGTGGTAAATCTTGACAGGATGTGTAGCTAGATTGCAGCAATTCATGGGTTGTGACAGAATCATTTAATTTAGGTAAAATTAAGAATGCAGATGTTTGCTTATTTCTGTCAAGATATTGTCTCTCAATATGAAATCAGGAATAATTCTCATACAAACACATCCCTTTCCAACGTATACACACACAGGTCCAAAGATTTAATCAGGATGTATTTCAAACTGACAAACATTTTGTTCATTGTCAAGACAAATGTCTTGGGCCTCAATGGTGTTACTTTCACTGATAAATCCTTGTTGTTCCCATGCAACGCATGCATCAACATGGATGGTTTGTTATTTGTTCCCATTTTGCTGACTCATACTCTGTACTGTATCAGAAAGGGAATAAACCCACAGTGATTCAACCCCGGTACAATGACTGGGTAAGTGATGTATGCTAAAGCATCTTGTGTTATTAGAATAAAATCTAATAGGTGAAATTAACTAGAAGCTACCAAGATGGAAATTCTCTTTGAAATTTTTTTGCATTATCCCAGATTACTTTACGAATTTCAGTGTGCAACGTACATTTTCTTCTCTTACAATTGCTGCTGCAGGAACTTGTATCCACAACTGAGTTTGGATACAACTAATAGGTGTTGGTACAGGCTGTACCTAGAATACTCCTTATATAAGTTGGCAATCCTTTTCTTCAATCCTTTCCCATTGAGGTACTGTACCTGATAAGACCAATTGATTTCAATTGGTATAAAACACTTGCTACTGAGTATAAATTTTTTTTACTAGGACTTCAGCATTCATGCTCCTAATAGCATGAATAGTCCTAATGTCCCATGGATACCACATCCCTCCTTCATCATTTTGGAGAGGTGAAAGTCAGACCACACAGCAATGATAACTATCCTGTGTAAGATGTGCTCAGGAATGATGAGTAGGCAGGTTTAATTGCAGATATTAATCTGCACTGATTATTCCCCTTGTTTGAGGGATCATGAAGGACTAAATAGCACTTTTTGTTGGCTTTTATATTTGATCACATAGAGTTCAGTTTTGAAGTGTGTGGAGATAAGGTTTCAATAGTCTTACTGGAAGTCTTGAAAATTTTTACTTTCAATTAAGACTGGTATGAAGAGGAGCTTTGTCAAAGGCCGAGGTGATCCAAACTTTGATTAAATACAAACTGCATTCAATTTTTGTATTGAACTACAGTCATCCTTGACTCTCTACACCTTTTGTGTCACTCCATGACTAAGACAGTCACCAACCAGGAGGATTAGGATGCTGCCATCAAGGAATTCACATCAGGATCAAGTTGCCCAATTTCTCACTCACAGACTGATATGCAACAAATTGAATTAGTTGTAAACTTTGACTTGACAGGCATCTGGGAAATCTACGGTCACGTGCAACACATGCTATGAAAACATACCAAGAGCTTTAGGGTATTTAACTCAATAAAGCCCTCATACTTTCAACTTGCTTGTAAGTTTTCTGTGCAGTCACTGATAAAATCCCCAGAGGTAAAAAGTTGCAGATTCGTGGATGATTGACTTCTATGAGGCAAACATGGCTTTTCATGAGCATAAAGAAGCATTGAAATCTTCCCATGTCAGGCAACCCCAACATGCTTTCTTAGCTTGCACAAGTGAGTTTTGAGTCACAGAATCACCTCAGTATGCCTGAGGTGAAAAAGGACTGCCAGAGGTCAACTCGTCCAACCTCCCCAGCTCAAGCAGAGCCACTGAAAGACGGTGGCCAGGGTCCTCAGTCACATAGATTTAGAGTTTCTCTAAGGAAGGAGATTCCATGAGCACCCTGGGCTAGATCTGTTACTGCTCAGTCACTGTGACAGCAAAAAACATAAAGGTTTACTGATGTTCAGAGGGAAGGATTTTGCTTAGCAGTGTTTTGTTTTGTGTCCGTTGTCACTAACACCCCTGAAAAGAGCCTGGCTCAATCTTCTCTGCACCCTCCATTCAGGTATGGATATACCTTGAGAAAATACCCCTTTCACAGTCTTCTGCAGGTTGAAGAGTCTGTAGGAAGTGTCTTCAGCACTTCCTAACGGGGAGATGCTGTAGTTCCTTCATTATCCCTGAGAACTTCTGCTGGGTGCTCTCCCGTATATCCACCTCTCTCTTGTGAGAGGGAGTCCTGCAATGGACACAGTACTCCAGGTGTGGCCTTCCCAGTGCAGAGCAGAAAGATTTGGATCAGACCTGCAAAGTCAGCAGAGTACAAAATGCCTCATGACGGTTTATTTCTAACAAAACAAAGCCCTGGGTATGAATGGTGAAGCCTCTGACTTTATACAAAAATACAGCAAGGGATTCTCCTTGATGGCAATGCAACCTAGTGAATCTGGGAAGCTCTTACTCCCTGAGGCCAGAGCTTGTGTGTTCTGTGTGTAGTTCCTGAAAGGCCTGTGATGTCACCAGAAAGTCATTGTGACATGTATGACATTAATCCTTTTTGCCGTGTAGGGCAGCCCTGAAGGGCCAGAATGCCTGCCCTCCTCCACTGGAGAAATCTGCATGTGGGGGAGGATTTCCTGTGCAGTGATAGCAGCAAAACCTGGGGAATTGGTCCCAGCCTGATGCACTCCCAGGCTTCAGCTGCTGTTGCTGAGAGGCCAGAAACTGCTTTTACACCTTCACAGATCCTGCTGGCACATGTCAGAGAGGTCAGTCATCGCCTTGCCCTGAGAACTGTCACAGACAGACACCTCTGGTGCCACTTGTCTGCCCCAGCACAGTCCCTGGCCCTTGTGGCAGCTCAAGCACAGCATTGAGGTAGAACAGGCAGCTCTTCAGTTCTTGACGTGGACAGCTTGGCTGCTGCCTGCAGGCTGCATCTCTGGATGGTGTCTCCAGGGCAGGCCAGGAGCCTCATGTTTCTTTGATTTACAGTGCCAGATGGCTTTGCAGAAGGGTTTCCCAAAAGGTGACACCTCTTCCTCTACTGCCAACAACAACCAGGTGCCCCCAGATATCTCTCAAAGAGCTTTTGAATGCCCAATATGCCTGGATACTATTGAGGAGGAAACCTCCGTGAGCTGGTGTAGACACACTTTCTGCTTTCCTTGCATACTGGAATGGGCCTGCATCAAACCTGTGTGCCCAATCTGCCAGGAGCCCTTCCAATACTTGTTCCGCAAGGTGGGAGACTGTAACTATGAGGTGTATTACACCAGGACCCCCACACCTGAAAGGCGAAGAAGGAGAAGTCGTCGCCACTCTGCAGAAAGGAGGTATCATTCCACACACCACCGGCATCGAAGATCTTCCAGCGAAGAGAGTGGCGGTGCCAGAGACAGGGAGAGGGACCGAAGCAGGTCCCGAAGGCGGAACCGTGATGGCCACAGCAGGGGTCAGCAGGCCTGGAGTTTGGACCCCTCAAGCAGCAGGAGATGGCAGCACAGCAGGGCTCAGGACACGGCTTCTGAAACTTCTCGTGGTTGGGATCAAGCTGCAAGGCCCGAGCAGGATGTCCCACGTCACTTGGGTAGGAGTGAGCACCGTCAGCGGACACAGTGGGATTCCTCCAGGGAAGCACAGGCAACAAGGAGCCAATCTCGGAGGAGGTCCCACAGCACTCAACGACAAACACAGAGAGAAGAGCAAAGGAGGAGGGATCACAGTGAGGAACAATCTACAAGGCCTGAACGGGATGTCCCTGACTCATTGGGAAGGAGTGAGCACCATCAGCAGGCACAACAGGCTTCCTCCAGGGATCCCCAGGCAACAAGGAGTCAATCCCATCAGGCCCAGCAGACATCCCACACCCCTGAAAGGCACAGGGAAAGGTAGCACACCCTAACAAGAAGGTTACTACTCTATGTCCTGCTACTTTTGTCACAAATTGTACCACTTTACACCAAAGCTAGTCCTACTAACAATTTCAAAAATAAAATCAATTCCAACCATCAAGCTTGGAGCATAGAATCTCTGCCAGAAAACACATCCAAAAATATAGAGACCTACGTAAGGGTGACCAAGTTTACGAGGATAGCAAGCTAGAAGTTAGAAGCTAAACAAAACACCTTGAGCTGGTTTATTCCTAAACCAGAACATAGTGCTGGGTATAAATGGTGAAGCCTCTGACTTTATAGAAAAACTACAGCAAGGGGATTCTGCTTGATAGCAAGGCAGCCTAGTGAGACAAGATACCTGGGAACCTTTTGTTCCCTGAGGCAGAGCTTGTGTCTTCTGTGTGTAGTTCCTGAAAGCTCTGTGGTGTCATCAGAAAGTTATTGTGACCTGTGTGACATCAATCCTTTTTGCACTGTGTGGCAGCCCGGAAGAACCAGAATGTCTGCCCTCCTCCAATGAGGACAGACATCAGCAGGTGGGGGAAGGATGGACCCCCATCCTGTTGGCTGCTTTCTGAGAGCATAGAGAAGATTTCCTGTGCAGCGATAGTAGCAAAACCTGGGGAATTGGTCCCAGCCTGCCACATTCTCAGGCTTCAGCTGCTGTTGCTGAGAGGCCAGAAACTGCTTTTACACCTTCACAGATCCTGCTGGCACATGTCAGAGAGGTCAGTCATCACCTTGCCCTGAGAGCTGTCACAGGCAGACACCTCTGGTGCCACTTGTCTGCCCCAGCACAGTCCCTGGCCCTTGTGGCAGCTCAAGCACAGCATTGAGGTAGAATGGGCAGCTCTTCAGTGCTTGATGTGGGCAGCTTGGCTGCTGCCTGCAGGCTGCATCTCTGGATGGTGTTTCCAGGTCAGGCCAGGAGCCTTGTATCTCTTTGGTTTGTAGTGCCAGATGGCGTTGCAGAAGGGCTTAGCAGAAGGTGGCACCTCTTCCTCTACTGCCAGCAACAACCAGGTGCTCCAGGCTGAGTCTCCACATAACTCAGAGAACCAAATATGCCCGATCTGCTTGGACATCATTAACAACCAAGTCTGCGTGAGCTGGTGCAGCCACGCTTTCTGCTTTCCTTGCATACTGGAATGGTCCCGCAACAGACCTGTGTGCCCAGTCTGCCGGGAGCCCTTCCAGTACCTCCTCCGCAAGGTGGGAGACAATGACTATGAGGTGTACTCGATAGGGCACTACATCAGCTCTGCCAGATGGGAAAGGAGAGGAAGGAGAAGTCGTCGCCACTCTGCAGAAAGGAGGTATCATTCCACACACCACCGGCATCGAAGATCTTCCAGCGAAGAGAGTGGTGGTGCCAGAGACAGGGAGAGGGACCGAAGCAGGTCCCGAAGGCGGAACCGTGATGGCCACAGCAGGGGTCAGCAGGCCTGGAGTTTGGACCCCTCAAGCAGCAGGAGATGGCAGCACAGCAGGGCTCAGGACACGGCTTCTGAAACTTCTCATGGTTGGGATCAAGCTGCAAGGCATGATTGGGATGTCCCACGTCACCTGGGGAGGAGTGTGCACCGTCAGTGGGCACACTGGGATTCCTCCAGGGAAGCACGGGCAACAAGGAGCCGATCCCGTCGATCCCGGAGGACATCCCACACCCCTGAGGGGCACAGGGAAAGGTAGCACACCCTAACAAGAAGGGTACTACTCTATGTCCTGCTACTTTTGTCACAAATTGTACCACTTTACACCAAAGCTGGTCTTACTAACAATTCCAAAAATAAAGTCAATTCAAACCATCAACTTTGGGACCAAGGATCTAATATCCATTAAAAAATGTATCAGAAAATCTAAAAAGACCCTTGCACTGATGCTGAAGGTTATGAGGGTAACAGGCTATAAGCCTGCTGGTTTTTTCGTCCTGTTCTGTGTTACACTTATCTATAAGAGCTTATTCTGAGTATTTCCTATGGCTGTGCCATTTCTTATTACATTGCATTTCCACACTACGATCAGCTAAAAATTAAAGGAGAAAAATCTTTTTGCCCTGGTACCAATAACACCAATGCCTACTGGAAAGAATCTCATCATTCCACATCACCCATTTTTTACACTTTATTCTAAATATCACCCAGAATATCTTCTCTTCTTACTAGTCTTCTCACAAGGTGGCAGTGAAAAGTGAATCTGGTTTTCAATGACTCTGCTATACACAAACTGCATGGTATACTCTGTATAGAGCCTCACCTTTAATGCTTCTAGTGGCAGTACAGGCCACAGATTCCAGTGACATCCAAAGACTACCAAAATCTTTAGAAAACAATAGTGGACCCAGATTACTGTTACCTTCAAGTAAGACGGAGGTGATCAAAAAAATTAATTACTCGGCCAAGACAAACTGTATTCAATTTTTGTATTGAACTACAGTTGTCTTCAAGTCTGTACACTCCATGACTTGGACTGCCAAAGAGCAGAAGAGTTAGGAATTCAGATCAGGATCAAGCTGCCTACTTGCTCACTCATAGCACTTGTTGGGACCTGCTGACTGTTGCAGTCACTCCATCATAGAAGGTCAGCAGAGTGGTCAGGCATGATCTGCCCTTTGCAAAGCCATGCTCTTTGTCTCGGATCACCTCCTTGTCTCACATGTGATTTAACAGTGCTTCCATAGGAGCTGCAACATTATCTTTCCAGGCACAGAGGTCAGGCTAAGAGGTTTGTAATTCCCCACATTTATCTTACTTCCCATCTTAAAAATGGAGCAATGTTTCCCTTTTTTAAGTCACCACGTACTTGGCCTCACTGCCATGACTTTTCAAATATGGGAAATGTTTGGTAACAAAAGGACTCAGTTCCCCTCCTGGATGGGATTTCCCTGGGATACATGTTGTCAGATTCTACAAATTTGTGGTTGTTCAGTTTCATCAAATAGTCCAGGACCTGCTCTCGCTCACAGCTTCAGTCCTCCAACTCCTATCTAAAGTTCAAGAAACTGAGAGATGTGGTAAGCTGCCTATGAGCCAGTGAAGACTGAGGTGAGGAACTCATTGAGTACTTCAACTTTCTCTGTATCTGTTGTTATCAGTTCTCTATCCTCGCTTATAAGGGACATTACCTCCTTGGCCTTTCTCTTCTTACCTATATTCTTAATAGTATTTCTTCTTGTTATTCTTCACATGTCTTGACAAGCCCAGTTCCATCTGTGCCTTGGCTTTCCTCCTGCTATTCCTACACATTCAAACCATAACCCAGTACTCTCCCCAGGTCACTTCTCCCTTTTCCACTGGCTGTGCATTTTCTTTCTTATTCTCAATTTGAGGAGCAGATCTTTGCTCCTGTTTCTGTTACTGTTTTCTGGCCTGCCTTGAAAGATTTTCTACACGTTGTGATGGTGAGCTCTTGTGCTCTAAGGAAACTGGCCTTGAAGTGCTGCCAGCTCTGGTCAGCCCCCATGTCCTTAATGACAGTTTCCCAAGGGATCTCATTCACCAGCTCCTTAAACAGGTCAGCGTTTTCTTTTCTAATATCCAGGGTCCTGACCATTCTCCTTGCCAGGCCTACGCTCCATGAGATCACTAATTTCACCAGGGCATGGTCACTACAGCTCAGGCTGCCTCCAGACTTAATCCTCTAATGAGCTCATCCACATCAGTGAACACCAGGCCCAGTCATGCTTTTCCTCAGCTGGTGTACCCAATACCTGGACCAGAAAATCCTCTGTACCCTCCAGGAGTGTCATGGATTGCTTACAGCCAGCTGTATTGCTCTCCCAGTGGATGCCCAGGTGATTGAACCCTCCCATCAGGATGAGAGGTGGTGAGGGTGATGTGCCCTGCAGCCAAACCAAGAAGGCCTCATCAAGGCTCCTCCTGATCAGCCTGTGGTAACCTCCACCACCAGGTGTCTTTTATTGGTCTCCCAGCCCAGCTTCTTCTCCTGCTCAACCCATTGTTACTCCTCCCCTCACCAACAGAAGATCCTGTGTCACCAAAATCTGCCATGGTTGCCCGTGACAACACACTTGACACATCACCCTGCCTAAGAGAACTGCCTCCAGATCTCTCGGCTCTTCAGTGAACCACAAAATCTCCTGAACTGGAAGGGACTTAGCAGGATCATTGTATCTAACTCCTGGCCCTCTGCAAGGATTGTACCTGAAAGCATTGTCCAAATGCTTCTTGCATTCTGCCAGGCTTGCTGCTGTGAGCGCTGCCCTGGGTAACTGTTCCATGCCCAATCACCGTCCAGGTGAAAAACCATTTCCTGACACCCAGTCTGAACCTTCCCTGACACAGCTTCATGCTGTTCCTTTGGGTTCTGCCACTGAGCAGAGATCAGTGCCCTGCCCCTCTGCTTCTCCTCGTGAGGAAGCTGCAGGCAGCTATGAGGTCTCCTCTTTGCCAGGCTGAACAAGCCAAGTGAACTCAGCAGCTCCTTGTATGACTTCTTTATGCCCTTGCTTGCATGTCCCTGACTCCAGTCCCCTGACCTGCACATTCTCATGCTCAACCACCAGGATTTACTGTAGCTGCCACTGCTCTCGCTGCTGTTGCTTGTGTCTCCCTGACTGTCCCTAAGCCTTCCTCATAACTTTTGAGATACATTTTCCACTTCCCAAACTTTATCAGACATAGCACAAGCAATACTTATTCCCTCTTATGCATCTTTTAAAGACACTAACTTAAATGCCCATTGTTTATCCTTCTGAGAAGTTTTGCCTTCAAAATTCAGGGATAGAGCCTTGGCTTCATAGGCTTGACCAGAATATCTTCCTTTGGATGAAACAAAAATGGAAAATGAGACAAATCTTTTCAATTGACTCCTCCCCTCTTGTGCAGGGCAAGGCCTTGAATGGCCAGTCCTTGTGATGACAGGCAGAAGGTTTAGCATGGTGGATTCAGCAGGTTTCCCTGCCACAGTGGACTCTGAAGCTGTGGGAGCCACCAATTTGAGCTGTAGAAACAGCAAAGCAAAAGCCCACCAAAGACTTCACATGCATGTTTAACCACATGAAAACTAGTATGCTAATAATTCCTTCATGTTAATAATTTCTACTGCGGTGATGAGTAGAGGTCCCTATTAACATGTCACTGTGAACAATACCTGAGCTGAAGAATTCCTACTTTAGAAAAAAAAAAAAGAATTGCAAGGAAATGGAAAACTGAGGAAACAGTGAGAATACTTATTTCTGCCAGAGCATCTGCCCAGCCATTGCAAGGTGTTTTGCAGGTGCTGTGCTGTAAGTAAATGGATTACAAGAATAATTTAAAAGAAATTACTGTTCTTTCTCCTTCCTCCTGCCCTCTTATCTCTCACAGACACAGACAGTTTTAGAAGAGAGATTCATTGCCTTTTCATACTAATGTTTTCAAACATTTTTAATGTGCGTACATGAAATGCCAGAATTTACTTCTGCATTTAGCAAGACTTTCTTTTTTTCAAGTATTGGTTGCATAGTAAAAGGACATTCAGATTATACCAATGTACTTTTGTAAGGATTTTTTTTTCCCCAAAGGCATTATACTTCAATCAGCAACCCATTTATCCACTGCTGGCACACACACAACTTCTGAAATCCTTTGCTCTCATATTTTTCTTAATTTTCCTTCTTCTTTGTCCTACAGTTCCTCTGCATACAGCAGAAAGGAGGTGGCACTTCAAACCAATCTCAGCTAAACTTCTCTAATTTACCGAATGTTGTTCAAACAGCTTCTCCCTATAAGGAGAATTTCTAGAATATTTCATATGAAGAAGTATTGAAAAAGAGAGTTGTGATGGAGACTAAATAGCTATTATTCCCTCAGAGTGTTGAAACCTTTAGTGTGAGTGTTGAACCACATCCAGATGGATTTCCAAACTGCACATGTGTGTGCTTGAACCATGTTTCTCAAAATGCTCTTCCTGGCTTTACTTATCCTGGGGGCAGTTGTGTTTCAAAGTTTTTCTTTAGTTTCATATATTAAGGATATCTGTCTCCCTCATATGCAAGAAAATATTCAACCTGAGATCTAAAGTCTGGTTCCAGGGAAGAAAACTGATGCAGATCAGTGAGTATTTCTGACTGTCATTAGCAACAGAAAAAGTAGCTCCTGCTTTTCCTTCTCCTTCCAGAACACTTGGTCTGTTTAGCAAACCGAATGATGCACAAAATAATTGCAAAATTGTAGGAAAAGCCAAAACAGTACTTGTGCAGATTGGCTTTCTCACCTTCAGCCTCAGAGTCTCTCATCAACTTCAGAGGGGGGAGATTTAAATCACTATGACTCCCCAGTCTGTGTGTGATTCAAGCTATTTATCATCTAGACCATTCACAAAACTTCCACTGCTACTTCCCTTTCAGCAGTGGAAAATTCTTCCAAAAATTTAATTCTAAAAATGGAACAGAGTTTTGGTGTTTCTTTCCCTTCATATGGCTTGTAGAATAACACATCAATGTTTGTGTTTCTCAGATGGTATAAGCTTAACATACAAGTTAGCAAACTTCTGCATTCTACCTTTACAATTCAGCTGCTGCTGAATAATTTCCACACAGAGATTTCAAACAGAATACTTATGTCTGAATCAATGTACATTTTCTTCTACTCATAAATATCTGTTTTCTGATTTTGACATTATTACATATGTACACTTGCAAAAAACTGTTGATTTTCACAGAACTGCATCACACTTCAACTGACAAAGAATCCTGTGAAAACAAAAGGCTACTTAATAATCTTCAAATTGAACCTAGCACTAATTAAGTGTAACAATAAATACTTTGTTATGTTCTGCCACTGTGCTCTGCTCAAAAAGGTTTTTTCTTTTGTTTGGAGAGTAATGAAACTGAACACTGGGCTTTCATCTCCAGCTTCTTCCACTCCTCCAAGTCCTTCTCAGCCTTCTTTGTTTCACAATACCTTTGCAGGCACTGGGGGGTTGCAAAGCTGTTAATTACCATGAGGAAAATACCTTGGATCTCCCTCAGGTGAACAAAAACAGCATGCTCACTGTTTGAATTAAGTTTCTGTTTTCCACAGCAGCGGAAATTTGAAATCTGTTGCTACACACACATAAGAAAGAATATTTCAGTGATGCCTGCATGTCTGTGTGCAGATTGCAGCAGAATTCTTCTGCTTTTCATTGTCTTGTCTGGCTGAGCCCCCACTGACCTGCACAGGGCCTGGAGCCAACGTGAAGAAGAGCAGACACTGCACATTATAGCACAGTCATGCTCTGACCTGTCCAGCCCTTGCAAAGCACATATTGAAGTGGCTGGTTTGCAGACAGGACAGGGAATATTTATTTCTAAAGGACTGATTTTCTCTATTGTCCTAAAAACTAGTAACTAGAAGACTGAGTACCTGAAAAAAAAAACCCAGAAAAACTCAGATGTATATTAAGGCAAAGTGATGGTACGCTGAGTTCAATCTAAATGTCAAAGAAAGGAGCTGCCCAGCACTGCTGTAGGAAGCACTGGGGCTTTGTTTGATCATTGGGGTGACACTCTGGATTTGCAAGTGAGCCTTGGAATTTGGACTCCACTTCTGATGAGAAATCCTTTTCCCATAAAAACATACAGTGGATGACTCATAGTGCTTGCAGTGGTTGTTGTGGGGGTAAGGCAGAAGCAACCACGCTCCCAGCCCCACACTAGTCCTGCTGGCAAGGGTGCAAGCACTGTTGTTTCCTCCAGCTGCTCATCTCAAATAGCCCATTCCCCCCTCTGCTGTGCTGCTGGGATCTGTCTTCCCTGGGCCCAATTTGATTCAGTTAATGGCCAAAGACTTTTAATTTGGCCAATGTGTGTATTTCAACAGGACTCAGGATGTCAGGAAAACACAACCAGACTTTAGGGTCCTGAATCCAGAAAAGCAGGTGCTGAAACCCTCTTTTGTTAGATTATAACCATAGTAGGTGCTTCAGTGGATAAGGCATTATTCTGATTACCGAGCTATGTATCCAATGAAAAAGGGTAAAAAGTGGTTAAAATTGGAAAACACTGCTAAAATACTGTCAGGTTGTCAGAAACAGTGTATTAAAGCTGTAACCACCCTATGTTGCTAGAACTGTGCAGCATATGCAGCATATTGAAGGGTGAATTGCAAGCTCTCCTGCCTGCTCATGAGCTGGCCAGAGCAAGACTGCTCTACACTTTGTGATGGTTTATGGTGCCTGTGGGTTACCTGGGGAAAAGCCTCCAGATTTATATAATCCCTTGGCCTATTTAATCCCAATTTTTCCCCCAAGAAAATTGGGGAAACACTTTATGGCCTACAAGCTAAAATGTTTGAGCTTCTATTCCAAAGAATAATGAATTTTAGTCTTAAGGGGATTATACTCATATTAGGAATTCCTGATATCTTTTATTCACTCAGTGTCATATGGATCATTACAAACTTAATTATCTTGATAATCCTGAGCTGCGCTGCATTTAATGAAACTGTTTTTAACAAGCAGCAAGTTGTGAAGAACAGCAATTAGGGCCCAATCCTGAAGGCAGAAAATTCTTTCAGAAACTGATTCCTGATTTCCAATCTCTAGAGAGAAATATTTACAGAGTTTCAGAATGGTTCACTAGGTACAGTGCAGTCATGAAATTAAGGTCTTAGGTGCATAATTTAATTTGCCATGAAGGCCAAGGGTGAGGCAGCAATTCAAACCAGTGAGATGTGGAGATGGAAAATCAGGAGTTAGATGGCAGCGGAACAGACCTCTAAAGGAAAAGCAAGATCAGCTCCTCCACCCTATTGTCCCAAAGAATGGACATCCAGGGGCAGACATAAACCCCAGAACTTGATTTCTAAACTCTTGTTGATACCATCACCTTTGGAAACCAACTTGCTTGACACTTTTGGGGGATTCCTTTTCTTTCTTCGTTACCACCCACATTTTCCATTCTTTTGTTCTATCTCCTGTTTTCTCTCTCATCCTATTTTCTTGAGCTGGAAGAATAAAAATCTCTGGCTTCAGGTAGGTTTTATGCCGTTGCACCTTGAGTAATGTTCCGTCACACCATGAAATGGAGTGGGGAAAAACAGACCATGCAAAAGCTGACTTCTTGCACGTAATTGTCACCTCTATTTCTCTAGCATGTGTGCCATCTTCTTCCTGCCTGTTCCCTTAGAGAAGTCTGATGCACCACCTTTTGTTTGGGGTTGGGACCCTGCTCTGTACCCTGTACTATCCAAGCTGCAAATGCCAGGCTGAAACTTCTGCATTGCACACCGATCATGGGGTGCGTGGAATTAAAAAGGAACATGACCTCTCATCCAACTCAGCAGGCTCCGACTGCAGCCTGTGAAATGTGGCTGGCATACTGATTTGAGTCCTGTGCTAAAATCTCATTAGTCCTGCTGACTATTTTCAACACCTTTTGGGAGTGCTTCATTTCCATGCAAACAGCAAGAGCTTGTTTGGAAAGCCTCATCCGGGATGCAGAGATGCATCTTTCATGAAACATGACTCCAGTTGCCAAGAGTAGAACTGACCACTGTTAACACTCTCCAGCTCCCGGTGGAAACTCTCTGTGTCATCCATCATCTTTTCTATTTAAAAACAGAAAAGACTTTTCATCTCCAGTGGCTTAGGATGTAAGCACAGTAGGTGCATAAGCTATTAACCATCTGATACTAGTTTTACATACAGGGAATCCAAATTCAGTGGAGTATTTTCATAATCTCATTGATTTTGGATTATTTTCCAACAGGCACAGAAATAAAAACACTATTATTGTCTAATATTAATTGCTTAACCAGTCATTATACATTTATTTGCTTTCACTATTTTCTCATATAATGCAGTTCCCATTTCTTTTAGTATGTTTTAAAAAACACTTACTACAGATCATGAACTGTTTGACAGATCTTTACTCTTTTAAAAATAATTATACAGCAAAGAGATGGGAACTATGTAATCAAACATATCTGCTGCTAGTCAAATCCAGGATCAATTGCAAAATGCCACTCTAAATATCTTGATGGTAAAGAAACTGTTGTAAAATCTGAGTGTTTCTTTTTATAGCAGTTAATTTCCATACCTTGGCAAATTAAAAGTACTTTAATAATTATTTAGAAATACTATTTTCCTATTTCCTCTCTTTTCTAAATACCATGCATGGCAGGTCTGAACTGCATGTGTAAATGGCTTACACATACAAGCAAATTGCATTTTCTGTTTCTGGTGGTCCACTGTAAAATCCTGCAAGCACTATCCACTTCTGATTATCTCATCCACTTAATTACTGCTACTTTCACTGATTTTTCTGTGTATGGACTTGTTTTTATCTACCAGTATGTGATTACACAATATATAATCAATGAAAATAACTTTTTTATTTCACTTGGTTTTGTCTCACATTTTTAATAGTTTTTACCCTGCCTTGAACATTTCTAATTTGTCTGTGTTCGTTACAACCCCAAAGGAGGTCAGACATCATCCAGACAACCTTCTGGAATGCTTTGCCTATCATTACTTTTTAGTGAAGATTTTAGTTAGACTGGTCAAAATTTTCTATTCATGTAAAGGGCTGTGTTTCTGACAAAACTAAGTAGAGTCACGGGAGTATCTGACTGCCTTGAAAACTCGTTCTTTTTTGACAGGGCTGGAAAACATAGGAGAGGAGAGGTTGGTTTGGGTTTTTCAAGCTTTTTTTTTAACTAAAGGTTAAAATTTTCAGATTCATAAAGTCTTTTGGACCATGTCAACACTGTGTAGAGGCTACAAAGATTAGGATCAGCACTGAAGCTTCCTTCTGCTTTGCCATCATAAAACTATCTCATTTAGCTTCTCTTTTTATTTAAACAACAGTTTTCTACCTAGAGAATGAGCTCAAATTCAAATGCTTGAATCAAGCTTTCTCTGCAAGTTCTTAAACAAGTCAAACGTGGGGCCTTCAAGTCTCAGAAACTCTTATTCATGACAAAATGTTCCTGAGCTTCTATAGAAACCTTTTAAACATCATCAGGTTGGTCTAGAAATTAAAAGCAATCTTTCTCACCTTTCCCTGTACCAGATTTGCATACTTTGCTGTGATCTGATAGCACTGGCTATGAGAAAAGAGGGTTTTTCATGTTCTGCCCCTGCTGGTTTTGATAATGCCATTAGAGTATTTTCAGTAATGCCAACACAACCAAACCTCTTTGTTTTTAACCAGGTGAAAAAAATAGCCACTGGTGTGCCTTGAAGCAGACATCTTAGATGAGACACAACAAGATTCTGCTTGACAAAGTTAAAAAAGAAAAAGACAAAACAAACCTTCTTCCAAAAACCTGAAAAACAGTCTTCAGAAAGAAGTAGCTAAGCTGAAACTGATTTCCACCTGGATACAAATACTCTAATTTGCCTTTCATCCTGTTTATTTCAAGTTTCCAGAATTTGGTTAACTATAATAAACTGCCTTGTCATACACTTTGATTATTTTATTTTTCATATATTTTTGTAATGTCTTTGCTTTGGTTATAAGGTATGAAAGTAGAAACATGTGTTGTACGTTTATATTAACCCATCATCTTCCCAGTCACTGTAATTTACCACAAGAGAGTAGGGATAACATTAGCATCATGCTGACATTTGTCAGCTGTTCAGAACAAATATTGTTTCTTCTCAGATTCATTACTGGCACAAGCAAGGATGCTCAGGTTTTCTTAGTAGAGAATAACAAATTAAGAGTACAGAACAAACCACATTTTCTTCTGCTTCAAAATCAGAAACAGATTTTTTCTTCCACACAAGATGAAGAAAATAATATTTTTCTGTTTCCACAAGGTTTCTGACTAAGGAATTTTGTAATCTGTTTTGACAAGACAAATACTGCTAAATAGAGACTGCTTAATGAATGCAGGGTGAGATTGTCAAAGTAGCCAGAAAAAGTATACAATTAAATACCTGTCATGACGTCTATTCAATCATATGGCTATTGAATAAATTGGATAAATTATCTCGTTCAATCAATCTACTTTGACTCTTTGAGATTCTATGTACTTGTACTACTAGCTATACCTGTTAGCCATTAGAAGTAACAAAACTGAGAATATAATGGATCCACTGTCTTCTCAAGTAACAAGAATATAATTGGGTACTCAGCTGCACGTAACTGGAAAGGCTTTACAGCCCAAATGTTACTGATGGAGTCACTGAAAGCCATGAGAGATGCAAACATGGGATGGCAGCCAGGATTTGTTCTGAAAAACTATTAATAGAAATGGATAGTAAGAAGGAGGAAGAAACCAACCTCAGAAGCAGAATCCACTGAAAAAGTCCAAGTATTTAAACAACATTGATTCTTCAGTTCCAAGACTAATTCAGAATTCATTAACAAGAAATTTAAAGTACATAAATAAATTTCCTATATAATAGGAAAATCACTGAAATACAATGCCCCATTAAGTAATTTTCTCTTTTACCTTTCAGAGTGGAATGTACTCTATGCAATTTACAGAAAAAGATCCTGTTAATCCTTTGTTATTCACATGATTAAAATAGATGCCAAGGACATGAAAAAGCAAAGTATGTGACTGTTAAAATAAAAAAGTGCAACAGTGAATGTATACTGTAAAAATGCTATTTTTTAGGAGAATAAAACCAACAGAAAGTGTTTTTAACAGTGTAATTAATTTTGAATGCTGAAACAACATTCTTATTGGCTAAATTACTGTTTTGCTCTTCCATGGAAGCAGAGGTGTCTCTATTCATCCACACTGCTGACTGGAGAGAACACAATACATGATGAACAGATAGCACAATTTCAATTTTCCGTCTCTTCATGGCATCTTCAATGAGCTCAGCACAGCTGTGAATAAAAGAGCAAAGATGGTATTTTTTGTATCTTGGCACTGTTTTTAATTTTTATTTTACCTAGTATTTTTGAGACTTTAAATTATTTCATTCTTGGAATCTACTTTCTTTAACAGTTCAGACTTGTTATGTGTAAGAATTTCAGTAACATGGCCAAAAAGGTGATTTTTTTGTTTTTTACCATTTTTAAATAGGAACAAAAGTTTGTATGGATACTCTGACTTTGATTCACAGGCCATCATTGTTTATAAATCAGTGAAAATTAGTTAAATGACAGGTTCAAAGTAAACCACAATAAGCTGCTCTTCAATCAAGATAAATGGTTTGCCTTTTTTTAAAATTAAACACCTCCCAAGCGGATACACACACAAATGTTGATGTCTCATACCACAGAAAAGCTCAAAAAATACCTTTTTATTTGAAGTCAAAGCTTCCAAGTCAGTGTTTCTTACTTTGCTCTATAAATGTTTCTTTCTGTCCCATAGAAGCCTCCTTTTCTATTCCACTTTTCCTCCAAATTAAGCCTGTGATTCCCAAGTCCACAGAGACTCAATGACACATTTTAAGCCTGTTATCTCAGCAGTTACATTGCATTAGAAACAGAGGCAGAGCTCTTCAAACATGATTAGTGTGAGACGTGTTACAGTGGGCTAGTTTTCATGAAGCAGAGTATCCATGGTTTTAAAATCCAGACTATGAAGAATCTTTCTTTGGGCATTAAAAAAGAAGATACAAAAACTCTAATTACTTGCGTAAGCAAATGCCAATAAGTTTCTAGTTAGAACACAGAGGGACATTTACAGATCTTCAGAAGAGTAGACAGTACTACTGAAATGTAGTTTTAGACATTATTTCACATATTAATACATTTTAAAGTGATGGGTTTGCTGGTATTTGTTTTATTTTGCTCTGAGCTATCCCCAAAGCTTCAGAGACCATAAGAGATCAACAACAGCACTAACAACATGTTTAACCTCTCAAAAAGATGTATACTTCAGTTTTCTCTCAGAAAAGGTAGGCCACATAGTGAAATGGATGAAACTTCAGCAGCAATTTTCCAGGTTACCAGTGCAACCCATGAATAAGTTTGCCCCTTAAATAAAATACCTGATTTAATCATGTTGATAGAAAAATTCATTACTTCTTACTGGAATGCTCTTTAGAAATCTTGAAATTTTTACTAAATTTTTTTCTCATTCTTAGAAGATGATGTTACACAACATCTTCCACCTTTACATGAGCAATATCTTTCACGTTTTTAGTGAGGTTTATGTCTTCATATCCAAAATGTGGATTTGTCTTTTTCTTCACGTTCGCTAATACCACTGATTTTGGAAGGGGCAGATTAGCATCTTCATACACAGGATGCAATACTGCAAAAACTTAACAGGCCATGGTGGCTGTTCGCTTCCTCCTTCCCCTTTTCCATGTATTGTTCAAATCAGGCTCAATGTCTCCCCCAAGGTCAGCCATATGATCACATTTCTTCAGTCAAATCCCACCTCAAGAGCTATTTCTATTTCAAAAAAGTGAGTCAACAAAATTTCCTTTATTTAAATACCGCAAAAATAGTCACTCACTTTCCAAGAAATTGTAGTCGAAGGAAGAGTTTCTCATCATACTTGCTCTGGAAGCTTAAGACAGAAAGAGAAGGGAGGGCTATTATTAGCTGTTCCCTGAAGTTTTATTTTCAAATCTAGTTGTTAAAGAAGTGTTTGAGTAAGGACACAAGGTACAGGACCAGGTCTGACTCTCATAAGAATTCAAGGTCAACTGATAAACTGAACCTGTCTCAATCATAGCTCTCTCCAGGCACTGTTTTTGACAGCTCTACCATATGAACTTCTACACTTGTATACACCACTTTCACAAAAATGGATAACGCTGAAGGAGAAAAGACCAGGCTGGCTCTAACAGTTCAAAATGGCTCACAGAGCTTTATCAGGTTCATTCATTCATCCATCTGGAGGCAGCCAAGCGAATGCTTCATTATTGCAAACGCTAAGATGTTTCTCCAAAGACAGGCTAGAGATAATAGAAGATACTACTTTGGATCATCCTCAAAGAAGAATACAAAATCATTGCCAAAAAAATTAGATCTCCAGGGCATGTTCAACTAAGATGAACGGGTTTTTTTCATGTGAGCAAAAAGAGAGCAGAGGCAGATGAAGCTGCCCCAGGAGCCGGCTGCGAGGGATGCCGGGTCCCGGCGCGGGGCACTCAGCCGAACCATGGCCAAGGTCAGCAGGTTCTGCTGAGGCCCAGGGCCCCCAGCCGCCAGCCGGAGCCCCGAACGCCATCCCAGGCAC